>JANEYF010001675.1:0-301013 GCA_029963845.1 Rhamnusium bicolor
AATATTCGTACACCACGCATAATACCGATACCAAAAGTAGGAGGCATTTTACCTTTCATACCTATTTTTGCTGGATTATCAGCGTTAGGTAGTTTGGGTGGAAGTGCAGCAGGTATTGTTAAAGCAGTCGATTCTGTGAAAGCGAGCAGGGCAGAATTGGCTGAAGCAAATCGCCATAATAGACATATGGAGGCGATTGCCCTCAGAAAGAGTGGTAAAGGATTGTATATGAAACCATATCGTAAGGGGTTGGGGCTTTATCTCAAACAAAATTCAAAAAACTATTAGACACCCTGCCTCGGAGGCCTCTCACCGACGTCGATCTTAAATATTATACCAAGATGATGAAGGTACCATATTTTCGGGGTGTATTTATGCGTGATAATCTACCTAATTCTGGACCACATTATAATGAATCTGCCATCATCAATTTGGATAGTTCAGATGGTTCTGGAACACATTGGGTGGCATATAAAAAACGTGGTGGTTTAGTCACATACTTTGACAGTTTCGGCGATTTACCCCCACTCATAGAGTTAATTGATTACCTCCATAGTGGTTCAAAGACTGTTGATAGAATATACTATAATTATGTTCGCCAGCAAAATTTCAACACAGTGTGGTGCGGTCATTTGTGCTTAAAGTTTCTCTCTATAAAAACTTAACACTATGGAGATAGCAACTATCACACCGGCCATGGATAGAGAAGACATTAAACGAATGGGTCATTCATTAATTGCATACTCTAGACTACGCAGTCTGACGAAGATGACTAAACAGCAACTTGCAGATATGCCCAAAGAAGTGATAATTGGATGTGCTGCTCACGAAATTGCTTTAGTGTGGGATAAGCTGCCCCCAAATCTCCAGAATGATATTGATATTTTAAAGTTTCAATACTGCCAAGAACATTATGTAAATGATTGTAAGACAAATTTTGATGTTAATGACGGTCCATCACCTCGTAAAGTATTTTGCTGTTATTGTAAAGTGCGCGATGTAAATGTTGCATCCAGTAATGAGATAAATATATCGCCATCGCCTCCGAAGAAGAGAAAATTACACAGCTATTGTTGTAGCATATAATAAAGTGATGTAACAACCTCTAAAAGTATCAGTCATGTCGTACACCTTCACTCTATCAAGCCGCATTAGTGTGCTTAGTACAGACTTTTATCCACCCATTGAGTTGGATATAGGTAGTCGTCATGGATTGGGTTTAATCGGATTTTACTCTTACAATTCTATATTCAATGTGGATGAAAGTAATAACATTTTTCATTATAGAATTAACGATCAGGCTGTACTTACCTCTGTTAGCATACCGCTTGGAGCCTATGAAATTGATGAAATCTATCTTGCACTGTTGAAAGCTATGAACATTGATGAAAAGGATTATGCAAAAATATTCTCGTTGAGAGCAAATAACAATACATTAAAGTGTGAGATCTGGTCACAGTATGAAATAGACTTTTCGCAGCCGAATTCAATCGGTAGTCTGTTGGGATTTGAAGCGGTGCATTTACATCCAAACAGAAGTTATGAATCAACACTCCCAGTCGATATTATGAAAGTGAGAATGATACGTGTAGATTGCAATATTATTTCAGGAGCATATCTGAATGCTGATGAATCACACACCCTCTTCGAATTTGATGTGGATGTTGAGCCTGGCTATAAAATAACCAGGGAACCAGCCAATATCATATATTTGCCTGTCAGACCTGAAGGACGCCAGTTTATCGATAATATTACTCTACGCATATTGGACGACAACGGTGATTTAATCAACTTTCGAGGTGAAAAGATTATTGTAAAACTTGAGTTAAAGAAGTTTTAATACCACTAGCTAAATGGGTTTCCGATATAATTCAACAACGGTATGTACACCACCAATATAATGCTATAGAAAACAGTGTCGATAAAAAGAAGACCGAGTGTAGAAACCGATTCATTCAACGTGTAGATCTAAAACAGTTAAGACATAGACTGTCGGCTAAGGATCGTGACTTTTTGCGATCAATTGGACTAAAAGTAAGATTCTAACAAAATGGTTGCTATTGCAACTAGTGAAAAACTTGAGGTGTTCGACGAACCCGTTTTTGATCATTCCCTAGTTAGCTTACATGAGCATACATATAAACCATATGGTTCTCCATATTACAGAAATTCAGATGAAATACGCATTCCCGTCAATTTTCAAGATCTCATACTTGACATTACAGAGAGTTACATCTATATAGAAGGAAAATTTACACCTAGTGATGCTACTAAGCAGTGTTATCTATCTAACAATGCACTCGCATATCTTTTCGAAGAAATACGTCTGGAAATGGGTGGCGAACAAGTGGCTGTTGTTCGAAAGCCTGGTGTTACTACCACAATGAAAACTATGGTGTCATATGGACAAACACACGCATGTTCATTATTAACATCAGGTTGGGGCCTCAACCAACAAAAACAAGATATTTTAGATACCACCAGTCATGTGTTTAGTGGTAAGCTCCCCCTTAAATACCTCATGGGTTTTGCTGAAGATTATACCAAAGGTATTTTGAATGCGAAACAGGAATTAATTTTGATAATAGCCCGATCTTTTAAAGACTCATTCATTGGGGAGGTTGACGCAGAACTGGAAATTAGCAAAATTGAGTGGAAGATAAGACAAAAGCTTAAACTTTTGAATCGAATTAATAAAAGCAGTAATAATAAGATGGTGTATCGTATGTGGGATCTCTATGAGCTTCCTTGTCTGCGTAATACGGCTTCTGACATATGGGCCATTAAAACCACCAGCAGTCTCGAAAGACCTCGCTACATCATTATAGGTTTTCAAAACAACGACCATTCCAACAACAGAACAAAGAATATCACACAGTTTGTACATGCAGATATGAATAATATTCGACTATATCTTAATTCTGAGGTGTTCCCATATGAACGTTGGAATTTGGATTTCGATAAGAAACTCGATTCTGCAGCCTACTATGCCTATGAAAACTTCCAGCGCAGTTACTATGATAAAGATATGGGTGAACCAATGATGGAACTTGGAGAATTCAGAAAAAATCCTTTGTTTGTTATTGATTGCTCCCACCAGCCATATGCCATGAAATCATCCACTGTAGATATAAAAATAGAATTTGAAACCCGTAAAACGAAGTTCCCTGAACAAACTCGAGTGTATGCTCTCATACTTCATGACACTTATTTAACATATAGTGCCCTAGATGGTTCAGTTCAGAGCGGTTTTGTTGGCACCAAGTGAAAAATCCCTATTGACACTTTAGCAAATGTTCATTTTATTAATAGACGTATTGTAGATTTAAATGTATTGTAAAATTACAATATGTGTTTACTTAACGCTTAGTAATAGTTTGAGGTATTCATTTACTAATGTAACCAAATGGGTAATAAAACTAAATGTATTTTCTGAATATGTGTTTTATTTCAATTTAAAAATAGTAAAGAAAATAAAAGTGATTTTTTGTTTTTTTATTGTTATTACATATGCTATTTACATATTTTATGGTAAAATGGTTTATTAATTGATTTAATAGGAATTAATCATGTGCATCATCATCATCATCATCAGATTGGTCAAGTTGATATTTTTCAATAATCTTCTTAGGTAGGTATTTGTCTATTGTATACAGAAATCGTTTTAAATTCATTTCAACCATTTGCTCACAAAATTCTTCTAAATTTAGAATACCATTATAGTACTTGTGACATAGCTTTGCATCATCATTGTACCTATCAGAATCTTCTATGAGACGTCGACACTCGCCATCATCGAAGCAATAATTTAAATCATAATTCGCAGCATGCAGCGAATCCATACTTAGATCATTTAATTCGGAAGATAATCTTTGGATAGCTGAACTAATATCTTCTGCTTTTGTCCAACATTCAGCTGAATATTGCATCCACATATTGCCGCTTACCTAGAATTTAAATAAGCAAATTAAAAACCTGAAAATTATTATTTTATTAAGCGACTTACATGGGTCCTACTGGTGTGCCATCGAAATATGTTATACAATATCAATATATTATCACCTAGTAGAACCAACGTTGATTCATTGTGAGCTAACACGTGATCTAATAGTATTACATCTTATATTACCTGAATAATTCTTTCACTATATTTCCTTAACTATCTACGTTAAACTAAAACCTAGCTAAAATACTAATACAATTACTTTGATTATTGATTAATACCGAATTCTATTAAAAAAGTAGGTTTTGCACCTGCAAATGCGGGAGGACTCTGACCTAAATATGTCAATGTGTATTTATCACTACATGAATTTATTGTATCGATAGTTTCTATACTTATAACTTCTGCGATTCGTTTTGGTAAAAATGTTTTAAATGTTGTAATTGTACTTTCCTCAAACAAAATTACTAAAATTGATTTTCCAAACCTTGAATTCACCATAGACATTTTTTTTATAATATAGGCCTTATTTTTAATTAATGATGAAATAGGTTTTGCTCTAAAACCTGTGTATCTTGTCTTATAAGCTCATTAAGCGCAGATATGTCGATATCAGAAATAGCCATAATTAAAATTGACACAATTAAATGGGTATAATGAAAGAATTACAAAAAAGTAATATAAGATATTGCTCACTTGAACTTTAACTTCTGATCACTGTGCTACACTTACTTGTTAACTGTGGGTAATTCACGATAGCTAAAACTTGCTAACTGTAGGCGGTTCACGATAGGTATGATTTTACCGTGATATCGCATCTCCTTTATAGTAATAAAACTGCCCCACTACCAACATATCCCACCCTCGTGCATATCTCCCAACATTCTAATTACCCTCCACCACTATAATTACCTCCTACTCCAATTACCACCCACCACTCTCATTACCCACGACTATAATTACCTCCTCTAAGTACTCCTGTAAGTAACCTTCTAATTATCGCCGCTCTAATTACCCCCCCGCACTCTAATTACCCCCCGCACTCTAATTACCCCCTCGAATTACCCCCCTCTCTAATTACCCCCGCACTAATTGACCCATCGAATTACCCCCGCACTCTAATTACCCCCTCTAATTACCCCCACCACAAGTGGTGGGGGAGACCCACCACCGCCATTAATACCCTACTAAGAACATTCTTGCGAAACGGCTTTACAATTAACCATTTCAGAGTGAATTCGGAATGTCGATGATAATAAATATATTGTAGCAATATTTCTTGATTTTAAGAGAACATTTGAGACAATTGACAGACATCTGTTATTAGAAAAACTAAAATATTATGGTATTAATGGAATTGTACTTCGCTGGTTTGAAAATTATTTAACAAACCGCTTTCAAATTACAAAAATTAATAATATTTTTTCGCCTCCTTTAGAAAATAAATTTGGAGTACCCCAAGGCAGTGTACTAGGTCCAATTCTTTTTATCATTTATTTAAATGATTTTGTTAAATGTAAATTATGTGATTTTGTAAACTTATTTGAAGACGATACACTGATAGCCGTTGTAGATGCAAATTTAGACGCGGCCGTGGAAAAATTGAACCATGAACTTATTAAGATTGAAGAATACCTAAACACTAACAAACTAAAGTTAAATATTGATAAAACTAAAGCTATGATTATAACAACAACTTATAAATAAAATAATATTAATTTAAATAATATCAACCTCAAATTTCAACAATTAAATATAGAAATTGTCAGAAAAGTTAAATATTTGGGATTTTTTCTTGATAACCACTTGAACTTTAAAGAACACTTCAAATACATAAAAAATAAAATATCAAAAAAACTCTTTTTTTTCTCAAGAGTATCGAAAAACTTGTCTTTAATGACAAATATTACAGTTTATAAATCTATTGTTCAACCTCATTTTGATTATTGTTCTAGTATCTTATACTTAGATAATAATGCAATACAACAATTACAAAAACTACAAAACAGAGGAATGCGCATTATTCTGAGATGTAACAAGTATACTCCAATAAACTTAATGTTAGAAACACTACAATGGATGTCAGTGAATACTCGTTTAAAATATTTTACAATGATCTTTATATACAAAATTATAAATAATCAGTTGCCACCTTATTTTCACCAGTTTATTACATATACCAGTGAAGTGCATGATTATGAAACCAGAGGTAGGAGTCTATTATTCTTAAAAAAAGTAAAATCAAGTAAAGCACAAAAAACTTTATTTTACAAAGGTGTAAATGAATATAACTTGTTACCTAATAGTATAAAGAATTCTGTATCGGTCAATGTCTTCAAACGAAAACTAATTGATCATTTAAAATACTACTGAAGTCTTTCCGATGAACCTAACTCAAATGTCATCAATATATTGTTGTAATTATCTGAATATTTGATTTTTAAGTACCTACGAATTTCAGTTATTTATTGTTTATAGCCATATTCAATATTTGAATTGTACAACCTACCCAATTTAATTGTTTAAAGAGAATGTATATTTCTTTTCTATTTAAAGTACAGTATTTTTTTATGTTTATGTTTATTATGTTTATCTAAGTCTCACTATTAATATTGTTAAAATTTTGATAAACACAATTAAGTGTTTTTAGTTTATATTGTTATACGCTGTATTTGTATTTTTATTTTATATTAGGCTTGCCTATTTAATAAATTACTTACTTACTTACTTATAATATGTCAAAATGAATTTAAACAGCTATGAAGCAAAATAAAATTGGATATAAACATGGCCTACAGAAATTATATCAGAGCAGCAGAAAATAGTATTAAAGACGATCCATCGAAGTTTTGGGCATTTTTAAATAGTAAAAAAGGGTCAACGAACATTTCTAATGTTATGAAATATAATGACTTCGTAATAAACAAGCCTAAAGATATTTTAAATGCATTTGCTGATCACTTTAGCAAGTCATATGCACCTTGTAACAATTCGCTTGGATAAGCATTAGATAGCGAAACCAGTTTCAACAATAACTCGGTGTTTCAGGTATCGCGTTTCACGGAGGAGGTCCTTATAGCCTTGACGAAAATAAAAAGCAAAATGACTACTGGTCCTGATGGTATCCCTGCTTTTTTACTAAAAGACTGTGCTATTATTTTTCCATCGCCTTTAACGAAAATTTTTAACTTAATTTTAAAATGGAGCTATTTTCCTATTTTGTGGAGACGGTCGAAAGTTTGCCCAATTTTTAAAAAAGACGACAAATCAGATATCTCAAACTTCCGTGCAATCTCTATAATTTGCAACTTTGATAAAGTTCTTGAAATTCTGTTACATGATGCCATTTACAGTAATATTGGTAATCAAATATCAATTCATCAACACGGTTTTATCAAGGGACGTTCCACAACAACAAACTTGCTCTGCATTACGCAATACTTGTCTGAATCCTTAGATGATCAATCACAAACAGATGTCATTTACACAGATTTTTTGAAAGCATTCGACAGGCTTGACCATAAAATATTGCTTAATAAACTTTGTAATGTTGGACTTTCTAAAAACTTAGTATCTCTTTTTCAATCCTATCTGTCTAACAGATACCAATCTGTTGCATTTAATGGTTTCAAGTCTGTCGAATACATTGCTACCTCCGGAGTTTCGCAAGGATCTATCCTCGGTCCATTACTTTTTGTTGTATTCGTTAATATCGCAGATGATTTAGAAGTCAGATATTTAATGTATGCTGATGATCTAAAGCTTTTCTGCAGGATCGATAGCATAGAGGATTGTATCCATCTGCAACAAAACGTACAAAAAATTAGTAATTGGTGCAATAAACACAGACTTCCTTTAAACACCCAAAAATGCTACGTTATGTCTTATACACGCAAATTATGCTCAATATCATACGAGTATAGCATTAATGATGATGTACTAAATAGGCCTGAAACGCTCCGGTGCGACTTGTGCAGCAAGTACCGAGAGCGGCGACCTCTAGCCCAGGTGGACTAAACTACTGTTATTTAATATGATTTGAAGGAAACAACTACTCAGCGGGCAAATACCCCGACCTGCATTGGATTATACCTTCAAACCATGATAGATCGATAGCCAATATCATTTGTCAATTCCTAACCGGCCATTATCATTTGTCTGTTCCATAACCTATGGCATACTGAGGAGAACAAATAAGTTCGAAACCGGTCTATGTCTGGTTAGGAAACTATCGCTATCCGAAACAGAGACATCTATGATGTCGGTCGGATAGTAGCATTTAGACCATACGAAAAGTTTCATATCTCTCACCACTATTCAATTTACCTTAGTTAGTATATGACTAGCAGATTGGCCATTATCATTTGTCTGTTCCATAACCTATGGCATACTGAGGAGAACAAATAAGTTCGAAACCGGTCTATGTCTGGTTAGGAATTGACAAATGATATTGGCTATCGATCTATCATGGTTTGAAGGTATAATCCAATGCAGGTCGGGGTATTTGCCCGCTGAGTAGTTGCTTCCTTCAAATCATATTAAATAACAAAATATAAAATAATACCTTAAAAATGTATCAATTTATTCGTGATTTTCATATTGAAAATTATAATACTTTTGAAATAGAGGCAAATGATTATACAATGTTTACAGAAAATAATTAAAAAAACCTGTCATTTTTACATACCAATATTAGAAGTATTTCAAAAAACTTCGATGAATTTCAAGTATTTCTTTCTCAGTTTAATGACTCATTTGATTTTATAGTCCTGACGAAAACCTGGAAAATAATGGATATTAACTTATTTCAAATAAATAATTATGAAGTAATTCACAATGGAAACCAAATCAATCAAAATGATGGTATAATTTTATATATTAAAAAGAATTTAAACTTTTCATGTACTCCGATAAAAATTAGTGAAATAAATGCGTTAGAGGTAAAAATAAAATTTTATAATAAAATAATAAATATTATAAGTATATACAGGCCTCCATCTATGTGTCCACTATCCTTTATACAAAATTTATTGCCGCTTTTAAAGAATGAAAATGCTGATTATATCATTCTTATTGGTGACTTAAACATTGATATACTCTCTGAAAATATAGAACACGTCGCTGAATACCTAAATGTAATGAGTGAAAACGGATTTAAATCATTAATAAATAAACACATTAGAATCACAGAACATTCTAAATCCTGTATCGATCATATTTTTTTT
Organism: Rhamnusium bicolor; assembly: GCA_029963845.1. Taxonomy (NCBI): domain Eukaryota; kingdom Metazoa; phylum Arthropoda; class Insecta; order Coleoptera; family Cerambycidae; genus Rhamnusium; species Rhamnusium bicolor. Next base: position 9,169 of record JANEYF010001675.1, read on the forward strand.
GAAAGCTCGCATAGAACAATTTGACAATATTTCTGCAGCAATAATTAAAAGTAATATCACGGATCACTACTCAGTAGATGCTGTAATAAAAAATTTAAATGCCAATTATTACAATGGGAACCTCAAAACCATAAAGAAACTTGATGACACAAAATTAAAAAACTTTTTAAAAAATGAGATCTGGTCTGAGGTGTATACATCTGATGACGTAGAACATGCATCTAAGTTATTTGTTGTTAAGTTTAATGAATATGTTACTAAGTCTGCAAAAAATATCAGAATAAAAGAAACTACATATTAAGAGAAAACCTTGGATTACTAATGGAATTATTACATCTATAAAGGTTCGGGATAAACTATATCAGGAATATATAAAAAAATCCTGCAAACGAAGCAAAAAAGCGGGAGTATACTATATACAGAAATAAACTAAATTCTTTAATAAAAACAAGCAAAAATAAATATTTTCAAAATAAAATTGAAATAAATAGTAAATCCTCAAAACATATTTGGGAAACTGTTAACGAATGTTTAAATATGAATTGTAATAAAAAAAGATACTATTAATAACATCACGTTGGAGAATAATAGAGAAATTTATGACAAACTGGAAATTGCTAATAACTTTAATAATTATGTCGCAGATATTGGAGAAACATTAGCAAATAATATTCAATCTAAAAACAGTAACAACTTAAGTCCAGAAACCAACAAACCATTTACGATGTCGATTTCCATGTTTTTGATGCCAACTAACGAAAATGAAATTTATAATATTATCACCAATTTAAAAAGCGGGAAAGCACCAGGACTTGATCAAATTAGTAACGAGTTATTGAAAAAATGTGTCGATTATATTAAAAAACCTCTTACCTATATAATAAATCAGTGTATTCATACAGGACAGGTACCTACTTACTTTAAAGCAGCCGTTATAAAACCTATCCTCAAAAATGGGGACCGCTCAAAAATATCAAACTACAGACCTATATCGCTGGTTTCTGCATTAGCGAAAATACTTGGAAAGGTTATAAAAACGCGGTTATGTAATTATTTACAAAAAAAATAAAGTAATTCACGATATGCAATTTGGATTTCGTGAAAATAAATCTACGCAAGATGCAATAACCGCGTTAATTTCAAAAATATATAATGCAGTTGATGACAGTAAACCAGCCATATGTGTATTTGTGGATTTAGCAAAGGCTTTTGACACTGTGAGCCATAAGCTTTTGCTAGAAAAATTAGAAAACCTTGGAATCCGTGGAAATGTATTGGATTTATTTCGAAGTTTCTTAACAAACCGAAAACAATAAGTTATGATCGACGATGTAACAAGTCTGGAAAGAACTATGACATATGGTGTTCCACAAGGCACAGTTCTAGGGCCTGTTCTCTTTACCATATATATTAATGATTTACTTACCTTTGTAACGTTTAAATTTCCTACTAATTCTATTTAGGAGGGCACAGCTTTTAAATTACCTAAAATAGTGTGTATATTTCGTTGGTTTTGGTTCCTGGGACAGGATTTCTACTTGTAGCCTGCACCTGGAACAGAATTTGTTGTTTAGACTAGATTTTCCCCAGTTGAGGATACAAAATTTATTTATGTGTAGTTTAAGGTACCTTTGAAGGGGGTTATTAATTTATTAAGTTTCCGATCTGAACAACAATCGTGTGACAGAATCATCTCTCGAAAATTGGTTTCTCTATTTTTTATTTTTATATAACCGACATATTTAGTGGCCATAACTGCATGTAGTAGTTCTGAATAAAACCTAAAATAATTGTGGATTACATTCCTTTAAAATAATGTTTAAATTCATATATTTTACCATTTCATAATTGAACTTAATTCTGAATTTTCGTAAATAAAATCTTTCTATTTTTCTGTATTACTCACAATTCCAGTGTTTTGTAGAATAATTGCATCTATTGAAATTCATTTTACTATCCATGAGGATAAAACTTTGGCATACTTTAAAGAATAAATAAATTGTTTAGTAGCTGTATATTTCTAGTAAGTTATTTTGATGAAAGTCTATATTTTACTTACCTTTAGCCGTAAAACCAACCTCTGAGAACAAATAAAAGTCATTCCTTTTTAGTTTCTACAATTATTTATAACAAATTTATATAACTTCATACATTTTATGCAATTTGACAGACGTCAAATATTTCTCAGGTTGACCAACACTATTTCCGCTTTCCACTGTTTAGGTAAAAGGTAAATCAATAAATAATCAATTAATGAACAATTATTTTTATACAAACACTTTATTTAATCCTATAGGTAATAATAGATGACTTTTTTATATTTTGTAAAGTAAATATTTAAGAGAAGGTAATTTTACGTGTGGAGCCATCTTTTGAGAGTAGCTGAAACATTAGCTTGATTTATATAGATTTTTAGGATATTGGGTTTTTATCAATGCTAGGGCGGTTTTTCAATATAGGATTTTAAATTTCAAGAGTGTTCTGGCAGAATTTTGACACTCTTTTCCAACGTGCTAAAGGCAGTATCTACTCAAAGTTTTTGAATATTTTAATTCATCCGATTCGGGAGAAATCTTTGTGTAGATTTTACTTGTGATTTTATTGTAGAAGGAATCAAGGTATTTAAATTTGGTTCATAGTTTAATAAAATCACACTCGTTAAGAGGATTATTTTGCCACTTTGCACCAGCAACGTGTTATCACGTTTTCATAAATTTTATTTGTCGAATACGTTTTGTATTTTGAGGAAAACCCTTTGGAAAAGGTATGTGTTAACTGTTTATTAGATATAAGGTACTATTATAATTTGGATTTTCTATGTATTTATTATAGGGTTTTTTTTTGGGAGTCATTTTCCATCTGCTGTTTGAAGTTGATAGCTGTTTTGTTTATCTGTTGCTTTGGGACCATGTCATGGTGTGGCATTGAGCCGCTTCTCGATTGTTGCTGTCGACGAGGGAGTCCGCATTGTTTCATTGGGGTATCGCCACCTGGAGCTGCGATCTAGACCATATCGTCAGCTTCCTTTTGGTGATCCAGCCTGATCTCTTCAGACCATACTTTCAAGCGATTGGACCGTTTCAGGACTGACCACCGCTGCTCTATGATAAGGAACCATTAGTTACGCAAGTTTTTTTTCAGAACATATTTTTCTTTATTATTTTATCTAGAATTACTGGGTCTTACAATTATTAGTAAATAAGAAAAAAATAGGGTTTTAGTTATAAGCTACTTTTGTTACCACATTTCGAGCACTGGTACTGGTAAATTTTGGTCAAGATATATTTTTTTTTATTATTTGTATACAGGGGGACTTCAGCTTAAGCTACGCCGTATAAATTTAATTTATTTTCTGTCTTATGGTATATAGGTATATATTACTAGTACTGCGTGTCTTATTTTCTTTATTTACTTTTTTTTTTATATATTGTCAATATACGTTAGTGAACAGTGCAGATCGCTGTGTGTAAATATATATATTTCAATCAACTACTCAGTAATAAAGTGATAATTAGCTTTTCGTTTCCTTTGGTAATTTGTTTGGTAGGTTTGATAGTTACCTTACTTATTTTTTTTTTTGGGTATTGACAATAATCCGAAATTTACCTGGCGCCCAGATATATCTGCAACGAGTGCAGATATATATAGTTGAATATAATAAATTAATAAGGAACTCCGCCCGTCTCCTCTGTTGCCTGGCCGAAGCATACCCAACTGTCATCAGGACAGCTGGTTTCATGAGACGCTTCTTAGAGGGAGCTGAACGTTAAAGTTTGGCTGACCAACGTGAGGCCCAATTAAATTAGAGTACTTACATGAGTAGTAGATTGAAATATATTCTGCATTAAAAAAAAACCGATTTTTTTGACTTCTAGACTTGCAATATACAGGGTGATCTGGCCTGGAAATATACATACATATTTTATTGGAATACATATTTTAATAGTTGGTATACATATTTTATTAGTTGTTGGTATACACATTTTATTAGTTGGTATAAATATTTTATTGAGCTGTTTTGCTTTCCTGAGTAGTATTGTGGAATTTAAATAAAAACAATGCGCAATGGCGAGGAAAATGCACATTAATAGGTTGGACAAGGATGAACTTGAATATGAATTGACCGTACGAGGTATTGCCTTGGGTAATTGTGAAGAGATGAGACGTAGGTTGTCGTCTGCGTTTCAAATGGAAAGGGACGGTGACAGTTTGAAATATCCAAAGTATTTCTGAATTACGCGGAGCCTTCTTCACGACGTGGCAATGTCTTGGAAAAAGACTTAGCCTTTATTGAGGTCACGGAAGACATAAGCTCCTTGAATGTTACTCCTACGTCAATAGGAAGTAATAAAAAGGAAATAGTATGCTTCCGGTGTAAGAAACCCGGTCACAAAGCTATAGGTTGTGCTATGCCCGGTGGTAAATACTGTTTCAAATGTAACCGAGAGGGTTACACAGTTAGAAATTGTCCGAACTGTGCGAAACAGGGAAACGGGCCAAAACGTACTTAAACGGTGGAGATAAGTATGTTGATCCTTCCACCTCGACCAATAAATTTCAACCAATTCTTGATTTTATTCTTGACCATGCACAAAATGATCAAAGACCGTATCTTAAGGTAAGCGTATTTGGACGAACACTACTCGTATTAGGGCTACTCGATTCTGGAGCGTCCTCAACTATTTTAGGTAGTAAAGGATGGCAGTTAATGAGGGACTTGAACATTCCTTTGGATATGTCTAGGAAGGTTAAGTGCACTATAGCGAATGGTCAGTCCTGTGAAAGCATTGGAGAATGCGAGATACTCATTAGTGTTCGAGATCGTTTAAAATTGATTAAGGTTTTAGTAGTATTAGAACTTGCACATACTCTGATATTGGGAGCAAACTTTTGGAGATGTATGGGGATAATACCTGATCTGAGGCACAATGAGTGGCATTTTTCCAATCAACCTACTACTATTGATAGCGTTGATCACCTCAGAAGTCAAACGGTTCTTACCTCGTTGCAAGAGGCACGCTTGCAGGCTCTCATCGATAGGAACGTAGCTCTCATGGGTGGTCAATTAGGTTGCACTGACATGGCGGAGCATGTGATAGTTACCAATTCACCACCAATTAAGCAAAGGTACTATCCAGTGTCCCCAGTCATCCAGCAAATTATTGATCGTGAATTGGAGACGATGCTAAAAGAAGATGCCATTGAGAGATCGATTAGTGCGTGGTCGTCTCCTATCTTACTTGTTAAAAAGAAAGATGGAAACTACCGTTTCTGCGTTGACTTTAGGAAGTTAAATGCTGTTACGCAAAGGGACAATTATCCCCTTCCATATGTGTTACATACACTTGATAAGCTCAGGGATGCCCATTATTTATCTTCAATAGATATTAAGTCGGCATACTGGCAAGTTCCAGTGGCAGAAAGTTCCCGTCCTTACACTGCTTTCACAGTGCCAGGGAGAGGACTTTTCCAATTTAAGCGAATGCCCTTTGGCCTTCACAATGCCCCTGCCACTTGACAATGTCTAATCGATAGAGTTCCTGGACCCGATCTTAAACCCCATGTGTTTGTGTATTTGGACGACGTGGTCATAGTTACACAAACATATGAGGAACATCTTCGTATATTAGACAAGGTGTTCCGTAGGTTAAAGGAAGCTAAGCTGACGGTTAGTGTCGATAAGTGTCAATTTTGCAGGCCCGAAATGAAGTACTTGGGTTATGTGGTGGACCGCAATGGACTTCATGTAGATCCAGATAAGGTCAAGGCAATGCTTGAACTACCTGTTCCAAAGACAGTCAAGGAAGTTAGAAGAATTCAGGGTACCTTCTCGTGGTATCGTAAGTTTATCCCTGACTTTGCCTCCACCATATCCCCGATTACAGCACTACTGAAGCGCTCAAACAAGTTTTGTTGGACCCCAGAGTGCGAGGATGCCTTCAGGAAAATTAAAGAATGCCTTATTTTAGCCCCAGTGTTGAGCTGCCCTGATTATAGCTTACCTTTCGTTGTCCAATGCGATGCTACTGGTTACGGCCTTGGCGCAGCTCTCACACAACCACACTCAAATGGAGATAGGGTCATCTGCTATCTAAGTAGGTCCTTGACAAAGCAGGAAAGAAATTTTTCTACGACCGAGAGAGAATGTCTTTCCGTGTTGTTTGATCATTATTCCTTGGTATGGCTTCAGAATTTAAAAGATTCTACTGGACGATTGGCTCGATGGGCTGTGAGACTGCAACAGTATGATTTTAGGATCATACACCGAAAGGGAAAAGAACTCGTTCTTCCAGATATGTTATCTAGGTCGGTACCGGTCATAGATGTTGTAAATGTGACAGCCTCAGTGGCACATGATAAATGGTATGAGCATATGGTAGCCATGGTTACCAAAACACCACTAAAATACCCTAATTGGAGAGTCTGTGACGAATTGCTGTACAAATATGTTCGTCCGAGTTATGTAGAGCTATCTGTGCCATCTGATTGTTGGAAGCAAGTTGTGTCCAAAGGCCAAAGGCAGCAAATAATATCCTCAGCACATGATGTAGCTACAAGCGCACCTGCAGGTGTATTCAAGACGTATCATCGAATATGTGAGAAATATTATTGGCCTAAGCTCAGAAGTGATGTTGCTCGATACGTCAAGATTGCAAATTATGTGCGGCTTACAAGTCTGATCAGAAGGGACCAAGAGGTTTAATGACTGTTCAACCTCCAGTTTGCCGTCCTTGGGAAGTCATTTCAACTGACCTCATGGGGCCTTTTCCAAGATCAACTCATGGGAACTAGTATATTCTAGTTGTTATGGATAATTTTAGTAAGTTTTCACTTGTTTTCCCTTTACGATCTGCAACGGCGGATGTTGTCTCTAGAAAAATAGAGGAAGATGTATTTCTGGTACATGGTGTACCCCGACTGGTAGTGTGCGACAATGGGCCGCAATACAAGTCTAAACAATTGAGAACTTTAGCAGAGGAATATGGAGTACGAATACGCTTCAATGCTTTTTATCATCCGCAGGCCAATCCCACATAAAGACTAAATAAAACTTTAAAAACTATGATCGCTATGTATGTTTCAGACAACCACAGGAAATGGAATGTGAACTTACCTAAAATCGCTTGTGCAACTCGAGCGACTAAGCATGAAGCAACCAAAGAGTCCCCGTTTTTCATTAACTTTGGTAGATCTATGGTATTGTGTGGTGAACATTTTAATAGCAACCTAGACCTTGAAGACATCCAAGATTATTCACAGGAAGGTAAAATAAAATAGGAAGGTTTTAAAAAGTTATTTGCAGATGTCAGGCAGAGATTGGATAAGGCAGCAAAGAAAAATGAGAGGACGTACAATTTGCGTAGAAGATGCAAGGAATTTTTACCCAATCAACTTGTCTGGAAAAAGAACTTCACACTCTCGGATGCTTCGAAGTTTTATACGAGTAAATTAGCTCCTAAATTTGTGGGACCATTTCGGATAAATAAACGTGTGTCTCCTTGGACTTATAAGCTAGTAGACAATGCAGGCAAATCTTTAGGCATTTGGAATGCCAAGGATTTGAAACCTGCTAGCGCAAATGAAAATTGTCCGTAGGAAATTTTCTTCAAGTGAGGGGGGAAATTGTAACGTTTAAATTTCCTACTAATTCTATTTAGGAGGTTGGTCTTGGTTCCTGGGACAGGATTTCTACTTGTAGCCTGCACCTGGAACAGAATTTGTTGTTCGGACTAGATTTTCCCAAGTTGAAGATATAAAATTTATTAATGTGTAGTTTAAGGTACCTTTGAAGGGGGTTATTAATTTATTAAGTTTCCGATCTGAACATTCGTGTGACAGAATCCCTCGAAAATTGGTTTCTCTATTTTTTATTTTTACATAACCGACATATGTAGTGGCCATAACTGCATGTAGTAGTTCTGATTAAAACCTAAAATAATTGTGGATTACATTCCTTTAAAATAATGTTTAAATTCATATATTTTACCATTTCATAGTTGAACTTAATTCTGAATTTTCGTAAATAAAATCTTTCTATTTTTCTGTATTGCTCAAAATTCCAGTGTTTTGTAGAATAATTGCATCTATTGAAATTCGTTTTACTATCCATGAAGATAAAACTTTGGCATATCTTAAAGAATAAATAAATTGTTTAGTAGCTGTATATTTCTAGTAAGTTATTTTGATGAAAGTCTATATTTTACTTACCTTTAGCCATAAAACCAACCTCTGAGAACAAATAAAAGTCATTCCTTTTTAGTTTCTGCAATTATTTATAACAAATTTATATAACTTCATACTTTTTATGCAATTTGACAGACGTCAAATATTTCTCAGGTTGACCAACACTATTTCCGCTTTCCACTGTTTAGGTAAAAGGTAAATCAATAAATAATCAATTAATGAACAATTATTTTTATACAAACACTTTATTTAATCCTATGGGTAATAATAGATCACATATTTATATTTTGTAAAGTAAATATTTAGAGAAGGTAATTTTACGTGTAGAGCCATCTTTTGAGAGTAGCTGAAACATTAGCTTGATTTATATGGATTTTTAGGCTATTGGGTTTTTATCAATGCTAGGGGCGGTTTTTCAATACAGGATTTTAAATTTCAAGGGTGTTCTGGCATGTGACGCTTCTCATAGGGAGTTGAACGTTACACCTTATCTACAAAAGGAAACATTATCTCCTATGCAGATGACACTGCAATCTTTTTCCAAGGTGATAATTGGGAGGAATTAAGACAGACTGTGTCGGCAGATCTAAAAAAAATTCAAAGAGTGGTTTGATAAAAACTTACTTACGTTGAACTGGGGTAAAACTAAATATTTGTCATTTACGTCGTACAAGAAATACTTACCTGATTTTAACACAATACCTATCGATGACCAAGAAATCTCTTCTGCTACAAGTATTAAATACTTAGGGAAGTATTACAAAAGAGAATAATAAAAATAATGTTCAACAAAAATATGAGATATTCTACAGACCAGTTATATCGTGTGTCTGAAATACTGGATCTAAGATAAGTGTACGCAAAAATAATATTAATATATCTTTTTAAAAATAAAAATACCTGCATTCTCTAGACTATAATTACAGTACTAGGCAAAAAGGGAAAGAACTAGTTAAAACATGTGTAGCAAAAAAAGAGACAGGAAGAAGATGCTTTATTTATTTGGGTCAAAGGTTGTATAATAATTTGCCCCTCTAAACATTAGAAATACTAAAAATCTGTATTCGTTTAAAAAACTTGTTAATAAGTGGTTGAAGGCAAATGACAGGTGTTGTGTGAGCACAATTATGGATTAGTAGTCTAACAATTAATTATCAGAATTCTCTCTATTGGAATTGAGTTAATTATGTAGCAATAACGATTTCCCTTATTATATATTATATTATATTATATTATAGTTCATTAGGCTAGTTCTATAACATTCTCTTTACTGGAATAGAATTAATTTTGTAACATAATTAAGTTACTTTTAGAAACTTCTATTTGTGTGTATAATCTAAACTCACATTCATATGCAAGTCTCCGAACTTAAAATGGATGTAAATTTATATTTATTTGTAATTTAGCATTTAATTACATATTATGTCTATTGTAAAACATCACAAAAATTATAAATAAACATTATTATTATTATTATAATAATGGGAACAACTTCCGGGGACTAGCGGCTATCGACACAATTATAACAGAAGAGTACCACATACCGCCCGAATATTTGAATCAGAGCCACGAAACAGGGGGTACCAGGGGGGTCAACAATTCTATTATAGACAGAGCAACCCACAACAGCAAAGATATATCCCCCGAATACAAGAAGCAAAGATGGAAGACCAAGGTGCTTCCAGTGCAACAGAGTGGGCCATTTTGCCATGTCATGCCCCGGGAACACACGCCAACACCCAAACGCCAGTGGACGACGACAATAAGCCCCAAAGGATGAGCCCATCCTAGTATTAAAAACTATGACATTATAACAGTTCCCTGCTACATAAACGGATATAAAGTAAAAGCCGATCTAGATAGGGGGGCTGAGAAAAACGTAATAACTACAAGTCTCTTAAAATATTTTACAAGAACTGAGAATAGAAATTTAATTGTCGCAGGAGGAAGAATCCCTATATTAGGAGTCGCCAAATTCAACCTTGGCATAGGGGGACTGACCATGAAATGTAGGGCCAATGTCATTAAAAATCTACCATTCCCACTACTGCTCGGAATTCCTCAAAAACTGTGAGGCAGTAATTGACCTCAAGAAAGTAACTGTAACATTGACTGTAGGTAACAAGTCTAGAAATATTTACCTAAACAATGCTTGGAAAACGAAAGGACAATCTCACCAAAACAATACCATAACAAGCGAGAATAATGCAGGGAGAGAGCTAACTACTAGGATTGGAAGAGGGAACCAAACCAAAAGTTTGTAAATTTTAGGAATCCCAGCTCAAAATATGAGTAAAATAAAGAAAGAATAACGGACGTTCCAAGCTCCAGCAATATAGAAAAAAGGGAACGAAAATAAAGAAAGGTTTCGATAAAAAGGGCAAAAACATCAATAGGGGACGCAGTGAGGAACAGGAAATAAAAAGAGCATTTAAAGAGTTTTTAAGGTCAAAGACGGACCACGAGAGCGAGATTTCAAGGGCAAAAATAGAGGAAAAGACGCAGAAGTTGTTTTTGGTGAAACGATTCTTATGCCTTAGCCCACTGCGTATCAGATGATTTGAAAATGAATAATGGAATTGCGAAGGATTTCAAGAAAAGATTTAGAGGATTGGAAGTATTAATCCAGCAAAAACAGAAACCAGGAGGGTTGGCCGTGCTAGAAAAAAAAAGTCGATCGATATTCTACTTGGTCACAAAACAACATTTTTAGGGGAAGCCATCCTTGCGAACAATGTGGATGAGCTGGTATATGTTAAGAAACTACATTAATACCAACCAAATATGTAAACTGGCTATTCCAAGATTGGGCTGTGGACTGGACCAACTGAGCTGGAAAACCGTAAAGAATATGGTTTGTTGCCTGTTCAAGGAGGTGGAAGTCGATATTATAGTACGTAACTGGACAGAAACGAAGGATGTGTTGGGGTAGGTGTCAGATACACCAATAGTACATGTTGAAGAAGAAGATATACTACAAATAAATATGATTGAGCGAGGAGAGAAAATTAGCAGCTTAGTTAAGGTCATCGTTCAGGAAGACTGCATCGTCACCCAGGAAAGATTCATAACATAAGAGTAAGAATTTTGGGAAATTAGGAAATAACTGACCTACATCAATGGGAATTCCAAACCAATGAAACCTTCTATTCTTCTAAAGGACTGATTAGGCTAAGCTCTCCAGTAACAGTCAGAAAAGAATTGTGAATAAAGGTTGAGAATAAAAGTTGGAGAAAAATTAAAGTTTTAAAAGGTTCCACCGTGGGGTGTTTTACGTACCCAGAGGGCAACCCGGAAAGTCAAGGCATCGTCTTGTATGTAGAAGACACAAATGATATGGTCACGTTGGAGGATCACCAATTAGACCACCTAATAAACATCTCAGAAAGGAAACAACTGGCAGTGCTGCTACAAAGGTATGATATTTTCTCTAAGTCTACGCGACGGATGGGCTTAACCCTCCAGTAGTGGCGCCGGTGTCTGAGAGACTGGGCGTTTATTTGAAGTCGTGTCTTACATGCCTTTTCGTAGAGGGCGCGCTGTAGCTCTAGGTACCTAGATTTTCCTTTATAAACACTTTAGAAATATATCCTATAATTACTGATTTCAGTAATGGGAGATTATGAAAAGGAGCAAAACAGGTTGCTACAACTGTTAGAAGACGTAGAAATTCAAATAGAGTCCGCAGATGAAGATGAAGGGGATGAAGATCATATTGAGGAAAGGGATGAAGATAGTAACTCAGAAAGGATTTAGAGACAGAGGTAGAGGAAAATATTGACCTTTCTAGGCATATGGGACCATATTTTTTAGGGCGAGATAAAACTACGAAATGGAGGAAACATACATTTCCACAGAACGTACGTACCAGATCAAAAAATTTAATTTAAAATTACCCGCAGTAAAGGGCCCAGCAAAAGAAAAACAAGAAGTGATAGATACATGGAATTTATTTTTTGACGACCATTATAGATATAATAGTTTTAAACACAAACAAATATATAGAATCTGTACTGGAAAATTATACTCGTCCTAGAAATGCTCTGAAAACAAATGCTCTAGAAATAAGAGCATTGTTAGGTCTGTTATATTTCGGTGCTGTGAGAAAAGTCAATCATCTGAATTCATCAGACTTGTGGAAAACCAACGGTACATCTGTAGAAATATTTCGACTAGTAATGTCGCAGTATCGATTTAGATTTCTCCTGAGGAATATTAGATTTGACGACAAGAGTACCAGACTTCAAAGGCTGGAAACAGACAAACTGACTGCCATCAGAGAATTATTTGAGGCTTTTGTGGTAAACTGCCAGAAACATTATAATTTATCAGCATATGCGACTGCTGATGAAAAACTAGAAGCCTTTCGAGGCAGGTGTGGATTTACACAGTATATCCCCTCGAAACCCAACAAGTACGGAGTAAAAATTTTTGCACTCGTGGATGTGAAAATGTTTTACACCTACAATTTAGAAGTATATGTTGGCCAACAACCAAAAGGACCATATGAAGCTTCCACCAGTGCAAACGATGTTGGCAAGAGGCTTCAGGGTTCCCACCAAACATAATAAATCAAATTCCATGACTTTCCAGGTTTTCCATGACCTCATTGACATTAAATTCCATGACTTTTTTAGGAATTTTTAATAAATAAGATTTTCATTTTACTTATTATTTAATTAATAACAAAATATATTTATAAAGATAATATTAGTTGAAGTTTGATCAACAACAAAAATAACATTCTATTTAACAAAAATCAACAACAAAAATAAAATTCTATTTAACAAAACATTCTATATATTAGCTTTATAAAGATATCAACATAGATCTGATATGATTATTTAGGTAAATACTAGTATATTGCTTTTCCTTTATTGACTGGGAGGGTAACTCAAAAGGTTACAAGGTTCAAGCTACGACAAATTAGTATAATGCATTGGTTTATATAATGCATTTGGTTTTAATATTCTTATTTCTTATCTTTTAGAAAATTATTGAACAAAATTAGTTAAAAATTACTTTACGAACAGAATGCAACTATAAAAAATAAGGTTACATAACAAACGGAATACTTTATATTGATATAAAATATATTAGTGCACAACATTTTTCATGATACATAAACATAACTTTAAAATATGTATTTTTATTCAAGAATTTACTATTCGCGAAAATTAAATAAATGAATAACTCGGTGAAGCTACAAAATTCACAAATATGTAAAAGTGATGACAGGAAATATATGGATAAAAATATCAAACTTTGACCAATCCAGGTTTTTGCCAAACATGAATTTTGTTGGTATCCAAAGTAAATCACCGAGTTATTCATTTGTTTGATTTTCGCGAATAGGAAAAAAAAAAATTCTGATTTATATTTCCACATACATACTCACCTTTTCACACTTTTGTGTTCTACTCCTTCAATTATTATATATCTTCTTAGTTATATCTTCTATATCTTTCTCCAACATTTTGGTTTCTAACATTGATTTTTGTTCTATTTTTCTTTTTTTTCCTCCAAAATTTTTTTCTCTGCAATTAACTTTCTTTTACAAGCACTTGCTTCTAAAATAGTTTTTTGATCTTTCTTTTTTTTGTTCTAATGCATCCTTATAATTTCTACTTGCAATACGGCAATAATTTATTATTTTATTATCTATGTCTATATTTTCAGCCCCCCCTTTATGTAATAGATTATCATATACAATTCTTTGAGCAATAAGCGAGTTTTCGTGCAAGTTTTCTACAAGTAACTCTTTATTTATTGAGAAACCGCTTTCGACTATGGCATTGCCATGGGAAAAAATCAAAATAATTTTTATAATTTTATAAAAATCCTGGTATTCCTCATGTTTACTTAATAATTTTGTATAGAATTTGTCGAGTCTTTGACATGGTTCAAACATTTTAAAATTATTAGAATAATCAATTACACATCTATTAAACTGCATTTTACATTTATCGGCCAGATCAGAATTAATTACTCCTTTTTCATAAAGAATTTCTAGAGTTAAACGCACTCTTTGTTCTGCTTTCTTTGGATAGTTACAAATTAATGAAGGGTCTAAGCATGAAATTGCTTTAACAATATCATATTTTAAATTAGATCTGGAGACAATTTTTGTGACACAAGCTATTAGAAAAGTTCTACATTCTTTATAAAATATATGTTTTTTTGATTCTGTAATATTTTTTAAAAGCTTACGAGATGCAAATCCTATGTCAATTTTATTTAATGGTAACAATATTTCCGAATCCTTAAAATTTATATTTAAAATTTTTTTTGCATCTTTTGGAATTACATCTTTTTTTACAAATTTTTCTAGCAAGTTAATTAATAAAATTTGAACTTCAGTATATAAAAATGGCCCTAGGGGTTCATCAGACTGGAATTTTTTTAAAAACGGTTCTAGAGTTGTTGCCAATAGACTAAAAAAAGGATATTTTTGCAGGCATCAACTCATCATTCACACCGCTTAAAAAAATTTTTACTGACACTGTTGAAGGGAGTTTTACTTTTGAATCATTTACATATTTTTTTACATCACTGAATATTAGTAAGGCTCTATTTGCTGCTCTCGAACTTTCAACCCATCTTGTCTGACAAAACTTATATGGAAAAATATTCGTTTTAGTCATACCTGAAAAAATAAATATATGAGTATATTAATACAATTAAATAAAAAATCTTACTCATAAAATCTGATCTTCTTGCAGGAGAGTCCTTGAAAAGCCAATAAAGACCTGTTAAAAATGAATTTATATTCCACCCCGCAGATTTATGACCAGTTGGTAGAGCCCCATGAATCACATGCAGACCACAAGAACCTAGATCTATCATTTCATGATCAACCATTTCCTCTTTCAGTTGTTTATAAAATTTCCAATTAACATCGGGCCATCCATCGAGACTTGCAAAATTTTATTTAAAGATATTGATGAGATACCTTCCAAAAAAATGTTTTAAAATATTCTCGGCAGTAGCTCTTCCCTCTATAAATACAGATTTCAAGTATTTGGATACTACTAAATTCACTTCTTTGTCCCAATATCTTAAAACTAAGTCCATTTGTCCCTTCTGCGCCACTTTATTTAAAGATTCATCGAAGCAAACTACGACATACTCACACTCTTTCAGAGTTTTCTCCAATATATCAGTGAAATATGGCGCTAAGCCATATACAAGTAAGTACGAAGCTTTAGTTGGCCCCAATGACATATTTTGTGCAATGTTCGAATCAAAAAACATTTTCTTAAGAACTGGTATTGTCTTACTACAACTACTGTAGGATGAATGAGACTCGATTAAATGAAAAACCCATCTTATTTCAGCGCTAAATACATTTGGCTTATTAAAATATTTTCCCATTTGTATATTATTCACATGTATTTGATCATAGATTTTATTCTGATTCTGATCTGTTTTCGTATCTGTCACTTGTGTATTTTCTATGTAAACTTCTTTATTACCATTTACCTGAGTAAATGTATCTATTTTTACATTAGAACTTCTTAGTTTCGTGTTTTTTATATGCTGAGTCGATTTTAAATGACTTATAATTGACTGCCGACCCATATTACTAAGGTTAACCTTTTTTTTACATAAAATACACAAAAACGCAAATGGATTATCTTCAACTGGTAGAATAATTTCTGCCCATTCTGAATTTATCTGCGGGTTTATCCATTCTTGTTTAAAATAAGTTCTCTTAGGCATTTTGAACGACAGACTAAAATACACAATATAAGCCAGTTATAAAAAATTATAGAATATGGTACATACCTGATAATCACTAGGTAGCAATAACACACATTAAAATAATTTTCATAAATATTTCATTAACACTTCGATGAGAAAATTTTAAGAACTTAAACCAAAATCACCTGCACCTGACATCAAACTTCCGTTTCATATGAAAACGATTTAAAACTACTAAAACCTTTCTTTCTTTGTCTGTCGATATCAGTTTAGAGAATAGTTATCATTCTTCAGCTTACCTTATTTGTATTGGTCACATCTCTTTTTATCTGTTCTAAACTGATATAAGCTGCACGGAGAAACACGCTAATTTTTATTTACGAAATCTGCATAAAGAGAGACAGACTTATACAGTACTGTAAAAGAGAAAAGAAATAGCGATATATTAACTTTATGCCACGTAACTTTAAAATAGCATAGCAATCGCAGGTGATAGGTGTGTTCCACATTTGTACTGCAGTAGTAGGGAGTCTGTCCGAAAATTTCAACATATACTTTTTACGTAAAAAATATAAATATTTATTTAGGAGAATGACTAGAAGCAAATTCCATGACTTTAACAGATAATTATGTCAATTCCATGACTTTCATTGAAATTTACTGAAATTCCCTGACTTTCCATGACTTTTTTGGAATGTTCTTAAATTCCCTGACATTTCCAGGTTTTCCAGGTTGGTGGGAACCCTGGGCTTTGCCGTCCTATTTATGGCTCCTGTCGTAATATAACCACCGATAACTGGTTTACCACAATTGAAGCGGTTATTGTATAAAGGGAACAAGTCACATATTATGTCCAAATAAACTGATATATACAGTTTCTAAATTAAACGTTTGCCAACCGATGAGTCGATAAAGGGAACATCTCACGTTTACGCTATTGAAATTATGAGGCCAAAAAATAAGTAGTTATTGTATAAAAGGAACAAGTCCAGGACATGTTTCCTTTATAAATATACACCTATACCGCGCAGTCGCAAACCTGTGCACGTCATGAAGTAAATAATATTGCGTATGTTTGTTTAGTTATTTCTTGCATTTTAACCTGTAAAGAAGTTTTTTAAAAGAAAGTGGAACGTGTGTGGCTAATTTCTATTTAAATTGCGTAATATGTCTACAAGTGATTCAAATAGTGACGAATCGACTGCAGTAGTTGACCATAAACGTAAAAAGGGCATCAGAAACTATGCAAAATATAAAAATAATGTACGTATTAAAACGAGATTACTTGAGAAGTATACAATTCAAAAAGGAGTTCAGAAGTCGGCGAAACAGACAGACAAAGACTGCAGGTAACAACTACACAATCCAAGTTTCTGTCGAACGAAAAAAACAAGTCCCGTTTGATTACTCTGCTGATGAAGGAATTTCAGAAGGTGGGATTTACTGTAAAGCAAGATAACGAAGACGCTGATAAACTTATTGTGGCAACTACATTGGAAAAATCACAGGATTATGATTCAGTTTTCATCGTTGGAGAAGATACAGACTTATTGGCGATTTTGACAGGAACTGCTGAAGAAAAACATTCCAACGTCTACTTCGTAAAATCCGGGAAAGGAAAACAGAATAAAACTTGTTATTTCTCTACAATAAGCTTGAAAAATCCAGAGCTGGCAGAAATTATTTTGTTTTGTCACGCATTCAGTGGATGTGACACTACGTCGGCCTTTTTCGGTATTGGAAAGCTCAAACTACCATCGCTTATTCTTAGAAATAGAAGTTTGTATGATTATGCCAAAAAATTCTACGAACCTGAAGCTGATCCTGATATTATTGCAAATTCAGGCGAACAAATTACTATTGCCTTATACAAAGGGAATAACGTCAACACTCTGGATGACCTGCGTTCAATCACTTTTGGACAATCTGTCACTAAAAGCAAGTTCAATCTGGCCAGTATGCCACCAACAACAGCTGCTGCTCGGCAACATTCATTACGTGTATACCATCAAGTCCAGCACTGGTTAGGTAATGAAAAACCTGCAGAATCGTGGGGATGGAAGCTGGAAACTCAAGGCCTAATGCCCGTCATGACCATGAAAGAAGCTGCTCCTTCTGAATTGCTCCAGGTTGTAACGTGCAGGTGCGAAAAAGGTTGCACCTCCGGACGGTGCAGTTGCCGAAAGAGCGATTAGAAATGCTCCGAAGCATGCTACTTTTGCCATGGACAGTCATGTGAAAATGTAAAAAAAAACGAGCTCAGTGAATATGATGACGGGGATGACCTTGGGGATGACGAACCAGAACTTGAAATGGAACGTTGGCTTACTCAAAGCAACCAAAAAGGTCAACCTCTGGATTGTAATTTACACGATATCGAAGAGGATGAGGACGAGCTGTCCCAAGATGATGAAGGAAAGACTTATGCAGATATGCTAGCAGAATCTGAAATCGCAAGTAGATACGAAGAAACTTCATTGGACGCTGAAAGACCCTTGAGTGGATCGCCATACCGAAAAAGAATACGACTTGAAAATATCTTGTAAATTTAACTTATAAATTTAAAAAAATAAACTTGTTAATAATATGGTTTGTTTTAGTAAGTATGTTAATATATGGTTGGAAAATTTTTCTCAAAAATTCATTCAGTAAAGAAAACTTTGTAAGGTTTTAATTTTATAAAAGATTTTGCAATATATTCGATCCCCAAAAATATATAATGTTCGATAAATATTTCCTCACTTTCGTTATCATAATTATGTTCCTCAACTTCTTATTAACTGCAAATTTACCGTTCTACAAGAAACTATATAATCGCGTTAATTCCAATTTTGCAGGCGTGTTTTAAAAATTTTTGGACCATTTTGTAACATTATGATTATAAAAAATGTTTACAACAATATGCCACTCACATGAAGAGTTGCAAATTCGAATGAACATTTAATAACGTTTATAGAGTTCGATGTAAAATTTGCAGTAATATTAATTTTATTTTGATAGTAAAAATTTTGCAACAAATTATTTGTTGCAAATTTTATCAATCTGCCGACGTCTGGGATTGCTGCAAAATGGAGAGCGCATTTCAGTTACGAATGCGATCATTTGCAATCCACCTGTTATTATTTTTTGGAATCTTTTTTAGGTGAATGATAATCTACAAGTTGTAAAATATAAAAAATGTATCACGCCGCCATCGGATAGAGTTGCAAACTTACACTTACATGTAAGGCGATTTTAGCAAGTACACTGTAGTTTTGCAAGAATGTTAATATTATGTTTTCAAAATTTGATGCAAAAATGTTACTTATTGATAATTATTTTGCCCGGGTCATAAGGTGTTGCAAATTTACCTTTATATTTTGAATACTGTAATACAAATTATATCAAATTTGCAGCGGTGGTACATTTTTGTTTGTCGAGATATTGCTTAATTTAACTTTTCGCGATTTTAACAATGTTGCTGACCTTGAATCGAGTTGCAAAATTTTGAAGTTTCGTTTGGGTTGCTACTTCATCACATGACATAGTTTCAAAAATGTAAGAATTAATGTTAAATTTTTTAGTTTTCACGTCTCTATTCACTGGCCTATAAAGGGAATAGTACATGCCAGCCAAAGAAAGGATGTTCGGTATAAAGTGAAGGTATGTTCTAAAAATATATGTATTTCTTAAACGAATTGCATCCACAAACAAATTTTTAGATTTGTTATGACGAGGAGAAAGGAATCGATAAAGAAAAGTGTAAATGCACATGTGTAGTGGGTCAAGATGCTTGCCATCACATGGCTGCATTACTTTTATATGCCCATTACAACATTAGTTCAACAGATGTGGAATGCCGTTGGAGAGCTCCCGCAAAAAAAATGGGGAACAGACATTGTTCAGTCGCTCGAGGAAATGTATCCACTTAGAGAGGCATATAGTCCAATAGATAGGGAATTAACTGATAATGAGATTCAATCTTTTCGTCAAAAACTGGGAGAAACAAGTATCGTGGGCTTTTCTTGGCTATTAAAACCAGAAATATCAAAGGAGGTATCCTCGATTATTCCTTCGATAGAAAACATATTGTATTCTGAAGAATATATTACTGCTCAGAATAAAGTAGAATACTGTAAAGAAGCATGTGCTCCATCTGAAGAGAGGAGTCAAGAAATTCAGCTTGCTACAATTAGCCAACATGCTAATGAAAATTGGCATTATCATGTTTAACAACAGAACTGCACAAACCAAGTACAAAACTGAGCAATATCTTAGCGAAATATGAACACATATGTGAATGTATAGGAGCGTTGGGCGTTGTCTGAGTGTAGCGTGAGCGAAGCGTAACCTGAGCTATAATATAAATCAACCTTAATATGTTTGCCCTCTAATGCTCCAGAAGCGTGGGGAAACTTCCACTTTTTTTCGAAATCAGTTGAAATTTTTAGCCTTTCTTCTTCAGTACATGGATCTGAAAAAAAAAAGTAAAATTAACTGATATTTTCAACATATTTCTATTTTAGGATGAATCAGTAGAGGAAGACGCGGGTTCTCAACAACAATATTTGGAAGATACTTCTGTAAGCCCATCACCAGAGACTGATTACAATACAATTATACCATCTCCAGCTAACAAAGCTCAGGAAAAGAGAACGCCAACTCAAACAGAAAAAAACTTGCCCTCATATAATAAGCAGAATACTCCGAGGCAGTCACAGGCAAAAAGTAAAAACGGGAACTTCAATGGATACATCTATAGATGCTGCTATAAATAAACTGTGGTTTATCAGATCAAGACATTTTTGAAAACTTTGGAAACTAAATTGCATCTCAGTTAAAAAGTATGCCCATGAATGATGCTTGACAACTGATATTAGCAAAACGGTAAACAGAATACTGCTGGCAATATATAGAGCACAATCGACTTCTTCCTCTCAAGACTTGTTCATTTTCTCGAACAACATCTCGTCGTTGTCCCACTTATAAAATTCAAGATTTACAACCTACAAACTGAAGCCTCTCGCCGTTCTTCATCTTCATACACAAATCAGGATATACGGGTACCAGATGCAGATTTTCATAATTTTTCACCTAACGTGAGTTATATTATCCAAAACTCTCTAAATGAAGCACATTATCAACAAGAACAATATAATGCAGACTCCGATTCGCAATTGCAGGAAGTAAACCAAACTTGAGACAGTCATAAATAATGTACTTCTAATAAACTTTTGATAATAATAAGTATTCCATTTTTGTACACTTACCTTCAAATATTCATCCTTTAAAATAGTCATAATAGCATTACATACTTTTGAAACAAAATTTCCTATTGTGATTCATGATATTCTTCTGCTAAGAAATTCAAGGGGCTTGAATGAATTTCCACTTGCCAGATATCGTAAAGTAACAGCAAGATTAACTTTTGAACCTATAGAACTTCTCATATGAGTTTCATGTTTAGTAATCAGTTTGTCATAATATGATTTGTAAAAATTATTGTATATGTACTTTTTCGTGAAGTTCTAAGAATTTTGTATATGGGAGATGTGTAAAATTTTGGAAATCCCGTCTATTGTTACTAATTCTGTCAATAGATTGTTTTCCAGGTCAAAACGTGGCCTATTCAATAAAGGTGTTTTCACCCAATACCTTTATTTTACTATAGTTATGTGAAACGGTCGCTTTACAATGGTTCAGTAAGACAGTAAATAGGCAGCAACACGTATTCTTACCTAAAAATTTACCGCTGTAACAGTAGTCCGTTTTCTGACCTCTCAAAAATACACCGCTATAACAGTAGTGTCCTATAACATCATTTGAAATTTACTGCTATATCAGCTACTGTCCGCGAAAAAAATGGAAATCCAGTCCATATTGGATAAATTACCAACAAGAATTAGAATGAAGACAGAGATAGATATAATTAATATGGTTTATTCTTTGTATTCAGAACAGCCCACTGATTAGGATAAATAATAAAAGTTTTAAAATGCGTTATAATTATAAAGAAAATGAAAGTACAAATTTTACATTTTGTTTATTTATACAAAGACACACAATATAAGTACAAAATATTTATTTAATCATCTTAATAATATCCTTTATAATAATTATTTTGACCATTGTGCCTGTATCGGTGCAATATTCATAAAATATTCAGCCAAGATGGAACGCATAGAACTCTCCCCTCGGGCATATGCATTTCCTCCCATTCTTCTTACACTATTTAATCCATTAGGTAGTATAGTCCTCCACTCTCATTCAATAAGATCTCCACTTTCAGTTTCCCTGTCCACATAAGTAGACGGACAGTACTTTGCGCCATCTGAGTTTTTATTTAAATCTGATTTTTTTTAAGAAGTTGTGCAAACAAGAGCACATATCATTTTTTCTATTGTTTCTAGTTTTGCAATAATTGGTCTTTCTAATATTCTCCATTTTGTCACTATAGTACCAAATGTGTTCTCAATAACCCTTCTGGCGCGGCTTAGTCTAAGAAAGAAGAAATAAGTATTTTATGTTTTAAATTGGAGGAAGAACCTTACCTATAGTTAAAAACTCTTTCATTTTGTGGAAGAAAGTTTCCAGGGTACGGGCGCATTAAGTTAACTTCAAAAGGAAAAGCTGAATCAGCAACTAAGCAGTAGTGAATAGGGTCACTCTTTTCAGAGAGCTTTCTTGGAGGAGGTAAATTGATAGAATTAGAGAAAAAATTTTTTCCAAGGGAACTATTACGAAAAAATTCCCCTATCACTTTGTCTATCTTTTGCACCTATGTCCACTACAGTAAAACAATAATCTGCGTCATACACTGCCAACAGCACAATGCTGAAAAAGTCTTTGTAGTTAAAGTAATCTGATCCTGTGTGTGGAGGTGCCTAAAAATATTGGTTATAACTTATAAGAAGCAATAACAGAAAGAGTGTGTAATTTACCTGTATTCTGATATGTTTCCCGTCAATAGCCCCAAAATCGTTAGCAATATTCTTCCAAATATCTTCTGTGGGGACAGACAAATAATCTTCGTTTAGGGCTTCCCAAATTGCAGAGCAAGTATGCTTGATTATATTAGAAACAGTGCTCAGCCCTAATCTATAATTGTATGATAACTTACTACGGTTGCTAAGTATCTCTAAATAAATAGTACAGAATTTATAAATAATATGATAAAACTCTTATATATAACAACACTTGTATTGAGCTAAATAAAAATTACCTACTTACCTCAGTGTGGCTGATAACATTTCCCCTGGCAAGATTGGTTCACGGGCATGGTACACCTTACTTATGAGTGGTGAAACTTTTTTAAGTAGACAATCAAACTCTTCTACAAACATTCTGTGATAATTTCTTTGTGTCCTTGATACGCATTTCTTGAACCAAATTATGATATACGCCCTGCCGCTTTCTGACCTTAAATAATTCGCAGGTTCCCACTGACCTATTTTTCGTTCTCCGATGTTTCTTTAATAATAAATAAGCAGCTATTGCACGTCTCCGCAGCCAAAGTAATAAATTGTTTCTGTTCATCATAATTTAATATAATTTTAATAAAAAATATAAAATACCCATTTATAAGAGCTGTTTATAATTCTTTTAGATTAGTTTTAAACAGAACACAACATATGAACTGTCCTGTCAAACTTTAATCGCCAACACAAAATCACCTTGGGCAAATTCAAAATTCCTATAATCTCTGCGAAATTTCGCAAGTATGTGAAATATCGATTTTCATTTGGCGAATATTCGCTTTCGCAATTCGCAATTCGTGACTGTATGACCCTGCTTTAGTGTGTGACAGTTTAGCACTAACTGGCAATAACATTTTTGTATCGTAAGTCAAACTTGCGATCTTTTTGTGTCTACTTTACTCATAGTATCGCAAATCAAATGTGGTCTTTTCGCGCACGTGAAAGTGTTAATTGGAGCCAAATAAAATTTTTTTTTTCCAAATCAGATCCTGAAACTATATTTTACAATATGGATTACTCACAGGAATGCTATAATGAAATTGTAGTGGATCATAGGTCAAGATCAAGATGTAAAATTTTTCAGATATTCAGTTTAAAAATAGTTACAAACGATTACCAACATCGAAGAAAAAAAAAGACGGGACTACAAGCCCTTTGTCGAAAGACCTTAATCAAACAAGAATACCATTGCTTTTATAACAGCCTTTCTGTGAGTGATAGATCTATAATTCTCCGAGTAAATTTGATTATTGATTAAAATGTTTTTTTTGTCTGGTTTTGAGAAAAAAAACAAAAAACAGCATTTTGTTTCATTACAAACTCACATGTCAAAAATTTCACTTAAAACATAAATGCAAAACTATCGCGTGGCATTTTTTTTTAATATCTATTTAAAAAAAATTGTTTGTATATCTCAAAGTAGACCAAAATTAAACTAAATTTGTCGATATACAATGACCTGCATTGTAATAGTAAAACCGAGTAGACGCTGTAAAAATTCAAATGCAGTTTACTCAAAACTTTCTGGATTTCAGTTGCGATATTTTTACATTCATAGTGCGATGTGTTCTATCATAAAATAAAAATATATAAACAAAATTTATAAGCTTATTTATTTAAAAAAAGTACCACAATTTTAAAAAATTAGTGACTATTTATAATCGCCGTCACTTCTTGTCTGATATCTTGACCTTGAAATTATAAACGACACCTTGTTCGAAGCTGAAATGAGAAATTTAACAAGACATGATGTTCATTTCATATCTTCCAACAATTCTTTTATGCAACCAGTTTATCCGTCATCGCATTCACAGGCGCCTATGTTAAGATTTCCCTGTTCTACTTCAACTTATGGTTCAACCACTCCATCACCTGCCATGAGTCCTTCTGCAGTATACGGGCCACATAATGCTTCCCAACCATATATTGAACCAGTGCCTCAAGCTGAAACTTCAATGAATGCTTACCTGATGGCGTACATTCCAGAACATTTCCAAGACAGCCGCAGCCCTCAACCTTAAAGAGAGGCATCTGCAGCAGCAGAATACATAGCAAGATTTACCTCCTTATGAGTTTTAAGTACATACATACAGTCATATTATTATCTGGGTACATTATTAATGAAAGATTTTCTCAAATAAATGAATATTAAATAATTAAATATTTTGAAATTCTTACCTGCATATTTTCCTTCAATGCTTCAATTATAGATTTGCACGTTTCCATAATGATTTGCTCCAAAGTTTGAGGAGCAATAGCACACGTAAACTTCAAATCCTCTAAATCCATGCCAGAAGCTAGGTATCTCAATGTAATGGAAAGCCTCTGACTCGCCGGAATTGCTTTACGCATCACCGTATCTTGTTTTACAATTTTAGGCCTAATTAACTCCAATAAATTATCAAAGGCCGCTTCATTCATTTGGAGGAAATTTTTATAATCCTCTGGTTCTGTGACTCGAAGGTAGTTCAGCAAACGTTCGTGTGTAAAACGACCTCTCAGCTTGTACCATTTTTTGATCAGCGCTTTTGTCTTTTCTTCTTTCGTTTTTTTCATTTCATACACAGCCAAAGTCAAGGTAAGAAAAGCTAAATCACTATGGGACACCATTGCTTGATATTAGAAAAAAATAGGTAATAAAAATAAAAACTTACACAACAAATCGCGAACTTTCCAAGCACAACCAACAGACAAAGTAAAAATGTATAGTCATCGTATTCATGAGCTATATTGAAGCTACATTAAAGCGCATTGATGAGACCTTCAATATATTGATCAATGCATATTGATCAAAAATATTGACCGTCTAGGGGGTACTTTAGGATGGGCTGTTGCGCTGCTCTTTGGAGATTCAGTGACCATGGAAGCGTACCCGGGAAACCATCGCGCTTTTTGCAGACGCGTCTATTTTCGCAATGGTGATTCGATAGTGACAGCTCAACGCTTATATCGTACAGAATTTAATGTATGAGTTAACACATTTACTCCTTGTTACGCCCTTTTCTTTTTATCATTAATTATATACTTTACGCATAATAGCATATGTTAAACTTACTGATAACCTCATATCATTAATAAAATACGTAATATGTAAATCCCCTATTGATAAGCTGTATTATAAATATGTAATTCATGCATGTTAGCATCAGTTAAGAGCCAAAGCCTGTATTAGAAAGATCACTTTACTGGATCAATAAATTATTCTTCAAAAAGAGTTTTTAAGTGTTTCTCATAAAAATAAACATAATTGGCGCAGTCGGGACGGATCAGTAAGTCGGGTGTACAAGTGTCCAGGAGAATCAAGAAATCTGAAGATTTGTCGATTGGTAAACTACCAGGAGAATCAAGAGTTCCACAAAGATTTGTCGATTGGTACAACTTATCAGACCATTGGTTTCAACCAAGAAGACTTTAAAGAACAGAAGAATACATTGAGTTGATAGTAAGTGTTCCTTTTCCCTTTTCTTGCTAAGATTGGTACTTTAACTCCTTCGAACGCATATCGAAGTATAAATTAATTTTGCCTGAATATCAGAATTATTTTTTTATAAGTGTCAAATGCATATTGGTACTTATATAGGTTAAGAATTTCTACAATTTTGAAACTTTTTTTTTCATTAATTTTTACACATTAAATATTTTATAAAAATAATTTTTACTTTAAATAATTTTTTATTATTATTACAGAAGCAAACACCAAGTGCCTAGTACAAATGCACCTAATTTCCAATTGTTCAAAATGTTTGTGGATGTAATTCCCAAATTTGATGGTACTCCATCTATTCTTAATGACTTTGTTTCTGCATGCGATGAACTAGTACAGACATACCCAACAGGAGAAAGTATACATCAAGATAAATTTGTAATTAGAGCAATTAAAAGCAAATTATTTGGCCAAGCCCAAATCAACGTAGCCTCTTAATTAGAATTAAGTAGCTGGACTGACATTAAGACAGTTCTAATAAGTACACATGGATATTCTAGAGATCTTTCTACATTACAGTCTGAATTAATACACCCCCGAAAAGAAACTTTAACTTCTTTCGGAAACAAAATACTAAGTTATTAATCTCTTTTGATTTCTAAATTGAGACAGTCTTCTGAACCAATCCCGGTTAAAGAAGCAATGAGTCAGGTTTACCAAAGATTAAGTTTAGACACATATGTTCGAAATTTACCTCTTAATTTCAAGCAAATGGTCAGAACAAAAGAAATTGATAATTTACTAGACGCAATATCTTTTGTATCAAGAGAAGAACAATTCTCAAATTACAGCAAAACAATTAATTCCCAAAACACAACACATAAAACACCAATACATCGTAATCAAATTTCACATCAACAGACACCTTTCCAACCACGATACAATTCATTTCAAACACCAAATTATAATATGACGCAACAATACAATCACACACCAAACTATAATACAATGCAACAATATAAACAACCAAACTATAATACAATGCAACAATATAGACAAAATTCCCCAATGACTAGACAACATGGACAACAACAGTTCTGGTATACAAGAAATATGGGTAACACACGTCCAATTCCAATGGAAACGTCATCAATAAATAAGGCTGTACAACAACAACCACAGTTTAGGAATATATCACGCCCTACACCTATGAAAACTTCCTCAATACACAGAACTACAAGACAACCATTCAAGAGTTTCCCACAGACAGAAATGCATCACACTCAAGCTGACATAACACCACAATACTATACGATAGACCCTACTACTAGTCAACCTCCACTAGATGAAACATTCAACAATTTTGCTAGAATGGACTTAAATCCTCCACTTCCACCAGTACAGGAACCGGAAGAAGACTGGGACGAAGAAATAGCGGAAGAACTCGAAAGACTAAATTTAACAGAGGATCCCCCAGACAATCACCCAACGTAGTAGAATGTAACACAATTTTTACAGCAAATTCATTACCTTACATACAACTGCAATTTTCACCCATTAAACTCTTATTAGACACAGGTAGCTCAAAAACAATTTTAAAGCCTTCAGTCATAAAAAACATTTGTCCAGAATGTATTATTAACGAACCAGTGAAAATTAAAACCGGTATAAGAGAAATCATAATAAACGAACAAGCACAAATTCCAGCATTTCCAGAATTCAATTCAAATTCAATTCAATTCTTTTATATGATTTTCACGACTATTTTGACGGAGCATAGGACTTGAAGATATTAAAAAACTACAATTAAATATTTCATTTTCAAACAATATTTTGTTTAATAATTATTGTCAATTACCGATACATTTCAAAAAAACCTTTGATAAAAAAATCCACTTAAAGAAAATTAATAACAATTCCAGCAAAAGAAATACGTAAAGTCGAAACGAAGGTCAACATTCCTAATAATACTGATTTATTTATACACGAAATTTCAAACATTAATTATTATGTACCAGAAATGATAAGCTCAGTTAAAAATAATTTATTAACATTCGAATTACATAATTACAGTTCACAACCCATTTCATTTGACCCCAATGAGTTGCGATTTTCAAATTTAACAAATTATGATACATATAAATATTCATTGATAACACCGGAAGAAAAAATTGAAACAAATCAAATTAGTTCTTTATTACGTACACAGCATTTAAATAAAAAAGAGAAAACTAATCTATTTCAACTTTGTAAAAAATACACTGATATTTTTCAAAAACCAAATGACCAATTGACTTTCACAAACGCTGTAAAACACGGGATAAAAACGACAGACAACTTGCCCATTTACACGAAAAATTATAGATATCCTTACATACATAAAGAAGAAGTGAGAAAACAAATACAAGAAATGTTAAAAAATAACATTATCAGACCTTCACAGAGCCCTTTTTCTTCACCAATTTGGATTGTTCCGAAAAAAACTAGATGCCAGCGAAAAAAGAAATGGAGATGTCATAGATTATAGAAAGGTAAACGAAAAAAACTATTGAAGATAGATATCCAATTCCTAATATTACAGAAATTTTAGATAAATTAGGTAGATGTACATACTTTTCAACAATAGACTTAGCCTCAGGTTTCCACCAGATTGAAATGCACCCGGATTCAGTAGAAAAAACTGCATTCTCGGTTGATAACGGACATTACGAATTCATTCGAATGCCCTTTGGTTTAAAAAATGCCCCTGCAACTTTCCAACGATGCATGGATAATGTTCTAAAAGAACTCCAAAATAAAATTTGCCTAATCTATATGGATTATGTATATGGATTATGTAATCGTATTTTCTAATGGTTTACAAGAACACATTTCAAACCTTAAATAGTTTTCGACACCTTCAGAAAACACAAACTAAAAATCCAACTTGATAAATCCGAATTTCTACAAAAAGAAGTAGCTTTTCTAGGACACATTATAACACATGACGGAATAAAATCCAACCCCGATAAAATTAAAGTTATTCAAAATTATCCCATCCCTAAAACTACTAAGGAAATTAAAGCATTTTTAGATATACTTGGATAGTACCGTAAATTTATTAATAATTTTGCCAAAATTACAAAACCTTTGACACAATGCCGCAATTGTATTAACTAAAGAATATGTAGATTGTTTTCACACATGTAACAACTTGCTAATTAATAGTCCGATTTTGACATCCTGATTTTTCAAAAACCTTTGAAGTAACAACGGATGCTTCAAATTTCGCGATTGGATCAGTACTCTCGCAATCCAACAAACCAATTTGCTATGCTTCTAGAACATTGAATCAAGCTGAGATTAACTACTCAACCATCGAGAAAGAACTACTCTCAATTGTTTGGGCCTGCAAGCATTTTAGACCCTATCTATACCGAACAAAATTCATTATTTACAATGACCATAAACCTTTACAGTGGTTATTTTCTCTTAAAGAACCGAATTCTAAATTAGTCAGGTGGAAATTAAAATTAGACGAATTTTACTACGAAATAAGATACAAACAAGGTTCGCAAAACAAAGTAGCAGATGCCTTAAGTCGCATCAAGATCGAAGATTGTAATGTTAACGAAATTGAAGACGACAACATGAGCACGCAAGTACAAATTGACGACGATTTAGATCAGTTAATTAATGACATCTTAAATGAAAACAATGATAATATGGATCAGGTCAATCAAATCATTCATGAAATTGAGACTTCAAATGATGAATCAAATACAACACCTAGCGAAATTTGCGAAACAAAAACTATTTTTAACAACATAAGACATTTTATTACACTACGAACACAACTTTATGATGA
This sequence comes from Rhamnusium bicolor, assembly GCA_029963845.1. Taxonomy (NCBI): domain Eukaryota; kingdom Metazoa; phylum Arthropoda; class Insecta; order Coleoptera; family Cerambycidae; genus Rhamnusium; species Rhamnusium bicolor. The sequence goes on from JANEYF010001675.1 coordinate 39,284, forward strand.
CAATGTACTGAAATTTTTAAAACAATTTATTTCAATTGATGGTAACACTTGTATTAAAGTTTCAACTCAAACATTACAAAGAAAAATCACACGAATTTTACGAACATCAATGCTATATCATCGTACAAATAAAATCGTAATTTCTAACAAATTATTGGATGACATTACTTCAGAAAACGAACAAAATGACATCATCAAATATCACCACCAGGGAAAAACATGTCACCGAGGAATAAAAGAAACAACTAAATCAATTCAAAGAACATATTACTGGCCGAATATTCAAAAAAGATGTTACAAACTTCATCAACACTTGTAACACTTGCCTAACTTCTAAATACGACCGAAAACCACAAAAAAATAAAATTACAACTTACAAAGACACCATCTAAACCTTTTGAAAACATTCATATTGACACATTTTTTATTAACCAGGAAGCTTTCCTTACTATTTTAGATCCTTTTTCTAAATTTGGACAAGCATACTACTTAGAACACAAAAACAGTACATGTATAATGGAAAATTTACTACTATTTTTCTCTCATATGGGAATACCTAACAAAATTACTTCAGACAATGGAACGGAGTTCAACAATCAATTAATTAAAGATTTTTGCCACCTACATAAGGTTACATTACATTTCACAACACCTTATCATTCCAATTCAAACTCACTATTTGAACGATTTCATTCAACATTGGTCGACTCCATTCGTTGCTTAAAACAAGAACACCAAAAACCCATAAAATATCTAATGACACTCGCAATTATGCTATATAACAACTCAATACACTCTGTAACATGTATGACACCTTTTGAAATCATTCATGGTCCAAGGACGAATCCTTTTGATATGACACTTCAAGCAATTATCTCTCATTATGTTGAAAACCATCAACAACAAATGCAAAAATTGTACGAAACTACTAAAAACAAAATGCAAATGACTAAAAATAACATCATTAATACCAGAAATACTAATCTAAATGACCCCGAACCAGTACAACAGGATCAATCTGTGTACATTCGAACAGAAAATCGTGTTGCAAAACATTTGCCTCGTTTTAAGAAAGCAAAAGTTTTACATGACAATGACATAACACTAACAACCACTGCCGGTAAAATACATAAAAAACAACATTCAAAAACAGCGAAAAACAGACATTATTAACACTGACAATTTGTTACAGAACGATAATGACGAAACCAACTTTACAGTCATTGCCACTAATACTCCTAATATCTCTCCTAACATCCCTTCAACCAGTACCGGGAGATATAAATAACCTTCGACCCCGTGGTTCACCCCACAATTTTTCTTACTATGGGAACAAACGTTCATCTCATTAGTCACAATCACATGTTTATCCATAAAATTGACTTAACACCATTAATAAACACATTTTATGACACAATTTTTATGTTAAACGATACTTACACTTTTGATAAACTACACAATAATGGAAAAATTGATATATCATTACTAAACCAAGCAGAGAATTTAGAGCATATTATTAATGAGGAATATAAAAAGTTAATTCCTAGACATTTTAACTCACATACACGAGTAAAACGAGTAAAGAGAGGTCCATTTAATTTCGTTGGTAATATAGAGAAAACACTCTTTGGAACTGCAACCGAAGACGATATTAGCTCATTTGAATCAAAATTAAATATTCTCCAAAATAACGAGAAAACATTAACACATGATTTGAATCTCCGTACTTCTTTACTATCATCATTTGCAAATAAAACAAATATCATGATGAATAAAATCTTGGATAATCAGAGGAAATTAAAAGATAATTTACAATATCTCAAAAATAGATTGGATACAAATTTTCAGAGACAAATACTAATTAATCAATTAGAGTTAATTTTGTATTACTTCCAACAAATAGAACAAACAATTACTTTCTTACGATTGGAAACGATAAGTCCATTTTTACTAAATACTAGGGACATTCAAACAATTCTCAACACACTTAAATTCTTATATCCAAAAACAAATTTGTTGAAATTCAAACAAGCTTATTCTTATTATCAAATTTTTAAATCATATTTTTCACAAGTAGATAACATAATTTATATTGCTATCGCTGTACCAATCTTAACACCTCATACTACTATTTCCTTCTTACAAATTATTCCTATACCAATCCAAAACTATACTGTGATTCCTCCAAAACAATTCCTGGCTATTGACTCACAAGATTATTATCAATGAATGGATAAAGTACCAGCAGAAATAGAAGACTCTTACTTCCTGGAAAACCATCTCCAAAACTCCAAGGAATGTTTTGTTGAACTCCTGAGACGCAGACCAGCCGATTCATACTGTCACCTCTCACGTGTCCACTTACGAAGCCCACATGTTGAGCAGTTAACTACAACTAAATATGCAGTCATCATCGACACCGCCACAACAATTGAATAGACCTGTCACCCAAGGACATTCACTTATAAAACCTTATATCACAACACAAGGATTTCTTTAACTCCACACTGTGAGTTCCTTGTTAATAATTTATCATATCCATATGAAGCACCCTTAAATTCACGTACTTCTTTTCTTTTACCAAATATTTCTTTAAAATCTATTGCACGTATGGATACATCTATTCCATCTCTCCAAGACTTACACTCAACCCAAATGCAGATAAATAACCTGCATAATATTCATTCAAAGGACTTCCCACATGTGATGTCTGTCAACTATACATGGATCATCCTACTACTTTTACTATCTGTAATACTCATTTTGACCCGTAAATGGCTCCAAAAGAAGAAGACTTTCCAACGCCTAGCCGTCTTCTTCAAGAACGACCAATTTACACCAACAGCAACCATTGAAGCAATGGAAACTTCACCAACCATTGAAGCAATGGAAATTCTACCTACAACTACGACTCCACGTGGATCCCAATCAATTGGACCCCACCTTCCGTTTTTAAGAGGGAGGAGTTAACACATTTACCCCTTGTTACGCCCTTTTCTTTTTATCATTAATTATATACTTTACGCATAATAGCATATGTTAAACTTACTGATAACCTCATATCATAAATAAAATATGTAATATGTAAATCCCCTATTGATAAGCTGTATTATAAACATGTAATTCATGCATGTTAGCATCAGTTAAGAACCAAAGCCTGTATTAGATAGATCACTTTACTGGATCAATAAATTATTCTTCAAAAACAGTTTTTAAGTGTTTCTCATAAAAATAAACATAATTTACGGAATGCACCGAAGGATGACACCATTAGAAAATGGATTAAAATGTTTGAGAATACCGGTTTGAGTGTAAAAATTCACAATCGAGGTTGCCCGCGGTCTGTTCGAACCCAACACACGATTGATGAAGTGAGAGTTTCAGTCTCAATCAGTTCGCAAACGCAGTCAAGGACTTAACATTAAAAAATCGTCGTTGCAGAAGATTCTGAAGCAAGATTTACATCTTAAAGCCTACAAAATTCAGCTCGTTCAAGAACTGAAAGTTACCGACTATCCGCTCCGACTGAATTTTACAAGTGAAATGCTTCAACGCTTTCTAATGTTTGAAAACATTCTGTTTAGTGATGAAGCGAACTTTCACTTAAACGGGCACGTAAACAAACAGAATTGCCGCTACTGGGCCAACAACAATCCAAGAGAGAAACATGAACGACCATTACATAGTCCAAAAGTTATTGTGTGGGCTGCCATGTCTTCTTTTTTTGAAGGCTGGCGAGGGCGAGCACTTACGGTAAACAGTGAACGGTATTGCGGAACTTTTTGGCTTCACAACTGCAGGAGTTTGAGGGCTTTACTGTGGAAACATGGTTTCAACAAGATGGGCCACTTGCCACACCTCCAACCAATCGCTTGCGGTTGTCAATCAACTTTTCCCGGAAAAAGTGATCTCTCGTCGAGGCACCATCAACTGGCCTCCGCGAAGCCCCGATCTTACACCCCTTGATTATTTCTTATGGGGATACCTTAAACAGAAAGTGTATGCAAACAAACCACGAACTCTACTGCAATTGAAGCACAACATCCGCACCGAAATGGCCGCCGTATCCAGAGAGATGTGTAGACGCGTGGCAGCTAATTTCCGTTTTCGGTTAGAGGAGTGCCAGTAGCGCGAGGGTCAACATTTGGACAACATAATCTTTGCCACTTAATTTTCCAAAACATTCTCTACAAATTAACCCAACAATAAAAAAATTCTGACTTACTTTTTTTTGATTGAATTTACAAATACCCACCACCCTTTCTTGACACCTTGTATCATCTGTTGCAAATAAAACTACTAACGCTATGATGAGTAAAATTCTGGAGAACCAGAAAAAAATTAAAAGACAATCTACAACATACTAAACAAAATTTAAACACAAGTAATAATTAATCAATTGGAATTAATACTGTACTATTTTCAACAAATTGAACAAACTATTACCTTTCTACAACTAGAAACAATTAGTCCTTTTCTTCTAAACACTCGAGATATTCAAACAATACTCAATAATTTAAGATTATTATATCCAAAAGCTAATATATTGAAATTTAATTACTATTATACCCCCCAAACAATTCCTAGCTATTAACTCACAGGATAATTCGAGGGTTTAGTATCAAACAACACTATCTACAAAATAGTTGATTAGCAGAATTTGGAATAAACACCGCAATCTAACAATACCTATGTATTTTAATGTTTCATAATAAAGTATATTCTCCAAAAATTTCAAGCATATGAATTTGTATCCTTCTCTGAATTTAAATCTATGTTTACACATAATTTTTCTAATTTGCAAGTATTTAAAAAAAAATGAAAATTGAAAAATTTGCGACATAACGTTTTTTGTCACTAAATTTTATTTTTAAAATGTAATTATTGTTAGAGTCAAAATACGTTATGTTTCGTTAAAAAGCATTGTTTCGATAGTACAAAAAAATATAAATTATACCTATTTTAAATTAAAGTATAATTGGTTTGAGTTAAACAAAGTGTACAAAACAAATATTTATTATTTAAAGGTAATACTTAAAACTTTTCATATTTCATATTCTTCAGCTGTATCATCTACTGAACCTTCCCTGAGACCGTAATAGAAATAATGGTACTGTTCTTTTATTATGTTTTTTTTCACAAAGCTCCTTCAAGCCCTTTAATTTTTTAGAATCAATAGGAAGAGCACCATTATATTTTCGTTTGGGCTCTAAATTTTTTATGGAAAATGATCTAATTGTTCGCCTCTGGATTTTGATTTTGTGAAACGATTCGGCCTTATAATCATATTTAAAATAAATATGAGAAGTATCTTCTTTTCGATATTGTAGCCATACTATGTTCAACCATCTCACATTATTACCATCAGTGTCAATTTTTTTTATTTTTTATCATAGCCTCCTGAATAGCTTTGAAATCAAGAATATCGCTTTGACTTATTTCAGTGACCTTATATTTTCCCTTTTTAGATGCCATCCTTATTGCTGTATACCAGCCTGATGGATCGAATATCTCCAAATCTTTACTAACAGTCTCAACATGGGCATGAACCGAGTCACATTCCATTTGAGAATGTCCCGGTTCAAAGAATATTTGATCTATCACTGGAATTGGCAAAGTTTCTACTGTATAAAGACACATAGCTGAGACAATAGAGTTTCTATTTTGTCCTCCACATGTATCTGATATGAAAGCAAAATGTTTACCATCAGCTACAGTGCTCATGAGTTTAAATAAACAAGAGGCAACCTCGCAAGATCCTCTTCCTGCTAATGATTCAGGCCACACAAAATTTGTTGCTGTTCTGCAAGCGACATCATACACAGTGAAATTGTATACTGCAAAACGGCTCTTATAAAATATTGCCTTAGCTTTAACTTTTGGACAATAGCGTACAGCCTCAAAGTCGAAGTCGTAGAAATGGAGTTCTTTATTAATGGCTTTTTCTTTAAACATATTCTTATATTCACGTGCATTTTCCTTTCTCATGATGTGTTTTTCATATTCATTTGATGCAACACCTTTCGCTTCTTCATTCAAATTTTTATAGATGTAACAACTATCGCATAAATCTTTTCGGGGGAATATGGAATGATATATTAAAGTCCTTAGTAAAGACATGACGATAATACCAAGATTTTACTGGTTTAATCTTTTCGGTATTACATTTCTCAACATACATCTCATACATTTTTGTAATGTTTAAGTCACTGGGTAAGTATTTCTTAGTACTATCCTTTCTGGTATAGTGGGATGGCACTGCCTCAAAGGAGGAGATATGATCGCATACATATTTTTTACTCTCATCTGGCAATTTAACTCCTGGTACATGCCTCCCTCTTTTATCCACAGCTACTATATTATGTGCATCCCTTTTCTTTATAATATTTTGTACGACTGTATTGGATATGTTAAAGGTGGCTAGGAAAAATTTCTGACAAACCTGATATTTCTCATTTTTTTTACCAAATAAAAGAGTCGGGTCTTTTGTCTTCTAGATAGTTCATTTGCAGTGCGAGTCGAGAATTTATCTTTTTCTTCAATTAGCGCACTCAAATACTGCCTTTGTTTATCAGTATTTGATAGTTTCCAAAATTTTTCATTTATTAAATTCCTATTTTCAGGGCTAAATTTATTATTGCAGCCTCTAGGACACTTGGAGCAATCGACTGGAAGAACAGTTCTGGCTCGAATTTGTTTGTCACTACTAATCGATTTATGTTCCTGGCCGCTCTGTATTTTTTTCTTTAGCTTACAACGTTCCCACTCTTCTGGTGCAGCAAATTTTCTTCTTTTCTTGCCTATTTTTGTATTTGGTTTATCAATTTTGGGATTTTCTGTATTTGTATATTCTGGGTTTTCTAACCGTACTTTTTCTGTCGTATTTTCATTAACAACATACCCGTCCTCTACACGTTCTACTTCAATCATTCTAGTACCTTCAGGTTCATTCCAATGAGTATTATTCTGTTCATTCACTTTCAATGCCGTTAAAACATGGTAAGTTTTTGGATTACGTCTTCTGATATTCTAAAATTTATTAATATTAAAAACTAGAAACACTGTATCATATCTACATAAACCTACTTTCTGCTCTGCCATTTCTGCACCTGTACTATATTCTGTATATACTGATGGATCATAATCTGCGTCTGCGATGGATTCATCTGAGGGGATATCTACTCTTAAATCTGTTGAATACTGGAAAGAGAAATGCAATATTTATTATATGACAGATATTATTCAAAACTATGTTACCAGTTCTGGAGATACTGTAGCAGGTAAGTCATAATTGGACTTCGTTAAACAATTAGACAAGTCAAATAAATCAGTATTTTCATTGATCTAAAATGGGAAAATAATTTCTTTTAATTCTGAGTTTATACTGTACCTAGTTATCAAAAATATTTTACTATCTCAATTATAATACCTGCGATACTTCAGATGGCAATATTTCATGCAGTGTTATTTTTCCAGAAGCATTTCCAGTACTAGTGCTACTAGCTTCATTTGCTACAAACGGTATACCAATAAATGTCTCTTCTGAAAATCGTAATTGGCTATCATTTTTCTAAAATAAGCAAATAAACATTATTCCCTTTTTTCCGTTAAAATACAATATATATCTATAAAAAAATCACTAGTATTCATCAATATGTTTTACATTGAAACACCACTACTGTTCCGTTTTCCCTCAAACCCCCAGTATACACTTTTTTAATTATAAAATATTGTAGATACTTCTGCCCTCAGTACCACCAACAATCGACAATTTATTTAGATTAAAATACCGCCCTACTTTGTCCCAAACTTCTAATAAACCACATCACAGCATGATATTTATTTTGCTGTGACTGTATTATGTATAATATTACTTATCTTAATGAAAATGAACACATATATAAATGAATTACTTACCTTGTTTTGTATTTCTAATAATTCCAGTATTTTTTTGCCCTATTCATTTTTTAACAGATTTTTTTAACCTCTAAATCACCCGACCGTTACACTGGATTGTGAGGAACTAAAACTAAATCGTCTCATTTTTGCAACATCAAATCACAAGTATTCAAAATCTGTTAGCGTCAAAAGACGTTAACAGCTCATACCGTTTTTCGTTATCTCACATATTTAAATAATAAAAGCGTCAACTCTGTTAGAGTCATTTGACTTTAAATGAATATCATGAAAATGTAGTTAGTGTCAACCTTACTTTGAGTTTGCACTGTCATAGGAATTTGATCTTTTGACACTAATTCCGTCATGCTGCTCACAAATTAAAGATACCGTTAACTCAAATCTGCCATTTTTGGAGATAACGTTGTTTGACACTAAACCCTCGAATTATCAATGGATGGATAAACTACCAGTAACAGTAGAAGACTCCTATTTTCTGGAAGACAATTTGCAACATTTAAAAGAATGCTTTGTGGAACTTCTCCGACGTAGACTAGCTGAAGAATTTTCCAGAATCTCATTTGTACACTTAAAAAGTCCACGTCGAACGATTATCCACAACAGAGTACGCTGACATCATCGATGCCGTAACCATCATCGAATACACCTGCCACCATATATAAAACGTTAATCCAAAACACAAGAATATCAAAACTCCGCACTGTGAATTTTATGTCAACAATCAGTCCTATCCATACGAAACACCATAGATTCAAGAACTACCTTTCTTCTACCAAACATCTCACTAGAAAACATTCCATACATGGACATCTCCATTTCATCTCTCCAAGACTTGCATTCAACGCAATTAAAAATTGATAATCTACACAAGATTCTTCCCGACTGTGATGACATCAACTACACATGGATCATCTTACTAATTCTAATGATCCTCATATTAATCCTGATCTTTAAATGGATACGGAGGAAGAAATCTCTTCCGCGTCTCACTGTCCTCTTCAATAATGGTAACAACCCAACACCAACAGCCACAATTGAACCATCACTTTTATTAGACACAGGCAGTTCTAAAACTATACTAAAACCTTCGATTGCAAAAAACTTATTGCCCACAAACTATTATTAATAATCCAGTAAGAATTAAAACAGGCATCGGCGAAGTAATAATTAATGAACAAGCGCAAATACCCGCATTTCCCGAATTTAATTCAGATCAAAATTTTAGTCCTTTTGTATAATTTTCATGAATATTTCGATGTAATGCACCATCGAAATATTTGAAGATATTCAGAAACTAAAATTAAATATTTCATTTGCAAACAATATGATATTTAATAGACAATGTCAATTACCCATAAAATTTAATAAACCATTAACCCTGGAACAGTCGCGTTAAATTTCACCTAACACCTTTTGTTTTTGCCTATAAAATATTAATTAGTCGTTCGATTTTAGTTGCAGCCTAGGAATGCCTTAGGCAGCTACCCCCGTCAAGTACTAGTGTAGGTGGAAGGAGAAGGCTTCAGTTTTATTTGTGTTACAGACACTTGTTAGCAGGGGTATGCGACTTGTTCTACCGACCTCGCAACATCAGATATGGAGTGCGTTTCCATGGGCATTAAATAAATTTCTTAATAGACAACAAATAGTATCAAAATTAGAACATAAGTTAACTTTTAACAATAAATGGCGTTATTTAAAAAAAAATTAAAGAAGACAACAAATTATAATTTGTACTGTTAAATAAACCTTGAAAATATTTTTATGGTACCTATTGATGTTTAATTTATGTTATGTAAAAAAATCTAAATTCCACAGAACCTTCAGTTCGTCCATTAGGTTTTAATTTTTTGACTCGGTTTTATTATTATTAATTTTTGGAAAATCAGTGATTAAGATACACTGTAGTCGCTGACTTAAATAATTTCCTTATTTATATGGCGAATTCTAAACTTTAAATTTGTGTATCCTGCCACTTTTAAAGCGCCTTCCTTGGCGAAGTAGTCTGTAAAGCGACTTCGTACCTGAAAACTTTCCGTGCAAGCAAAGCCCCTGTTCCTTTCAAAGGAATCATATTTTGAGTAGGAATTGGAAAAACATATCTTCTGAATGTTGTGCACATATTCATGTAACATGTTGTGTAAACACAAGAAACAAAATTATTAGGTCCACCGTTGAAGGTTTCACGTTAATCGGAGTAAAAAAAATTCGAAATATATGGCACAACATACCAAAAGCATTTTCAGTAACTCTTCTGGCACGAGAAAGTCTGTAATTAAAAAAACTGCTTTGTTATTATCATCCAATGTTTGTTTTTTCGGGTAGGGTTTCATAACATTTGTATGAAGTTTAAAAGCATCATCTCCAAGAATAATGTGAGGAAGAATCATGTTTTTTGATGATGGAAGTAATGATGGTCCAGGAAAATTAAATTTGTCTTCGTAAATTTCTTTACCAATTTGCGATTTGGCAAAAATTCCTGCATCACCCTCTTTACCATAGGATCCAATATCCACAACCATAAATTGATAATTAGCATCAACAATAGCCAAAAGCATTATTGACAAATAATTTTTTATAATTGAAAAAAAAGAGCCGCTTTTATCTGGACACATAATTCGCACGTGCTTCCCATCAATGGCACCAATAACATTGGGGAAATGCCACAGGTTCCAAAATTCTTTTGCCTTTTCTTTAAAATTTAGTTCTGACGGAGGTGGAAGGAAAATTGGCTTCAACTTTTCACACATACTTTTCAAGACTATTGGCACAAATACGCTTATGCAAAAAAAGATAGGAAAACATACGTGACAGTTATTATAAACAAAAAAGAAAGCCACAAAGACAACTGGAAGTGCTGGATCTGGAAAAAGGAGAAGAAATCCAGTTCTCGTTCAGTTAGGTTTTTTGGAGGCGGTGGAACACGAAAGGCGGTAAATAATCTTTCCTTAAAACATTATTTTATTTCTTTTATGTATTGCTATTCTATTTTAGATTGGTGACGAGTAATGACCTTACAGAAACTGATCATAGTCAAGAGCATTTCAGTGATAAATCTTCCGATGAAAGTATGGAAGCTAATAATACACACACGCCTACTGTATCTCAACATCTAACAATTTCAAATGAAATTAATAAATCAAATTTATCTTCTGTAAGCAATGATAGAGTTTCCAGTAAAAAAATGAAAGAAAGATCTTAGCTCTGACATCCTAAAGGCAATAAACCGAAGCACTTTAGAAAGAGAAAACTTAATACAACAAATTACTGCAGTTCCCCCTACACCACCTCCCGAAGATGAAATTGATTCACTTTTCAAAAGTCTCGCAGTGACAGTTAAATCTTTTCCAGCACTACTAAGAGCGGAAGCGAAAAGTAAGATTTTCCAAATTATTTCAGATGCAGAGATACAATTACTACGTCATCAACCCACTTCTTCACGATTGTCCACCTATTCGTGTGAAATCAGCACACCATTACCTTCTTGCACCTGGGATCAACAAGATCTACCATCGGGATATGACACATCACAATATTTTGGAAATTTTCGAGTTTAACTCATAACTTTTTTTTTGTTTTAAGTTGTTAATAAAAATTAATAGTAATAGTATAGCTGTTACTTTAATTTTTTTTCTATTAAAACATCTTAAGATTAGTATTTTTTTTAAACGTCTTATCTAGTTTACCGTCCTGGTGGAGATTTAGTCATAGGCTATTCCACCACAACCAGGACACGTACACAACAGACAACAACCACTCCCTACGACATTGCCATCTGCCGCAGCTGAGAGTCTAACTCAGGAGAGGAGAAAGAAGTCTCACACATTCGCGGTCTAGGCCACTTACGGTCTCAGCAACACAAGAAAAACGCCACCCCTTGATCTCAAAGCCTAGCTCTTAAGCATTAAGCCACTGAGCCGACTGTATACTTAATTTACAACACTTTCAATAACATCACTGAATAAGTAATTATACAGATTTCAAACAGGCACTTACCTCAATGTTACCGCCAATTTTTCTGATCGTGTTATAGGATTCTTTACACGATTGCAAGGTGCCATTAGGACATCATTCTTTATAAGATTCAGTACATAATTAAACTGATATCGTGAAATACGAAAAAATTCTTTAAATTTCGTTTCATTACCTTTTAGATGATTTTTTATTAAAATTGTTTGAAATCCTTCTGTCTGTCTGTTTTTAAACATAGGCAATTCTTTCTTCCCATGTCTTTCATTTTTCCAGTGTCAAGAGTAAAAGCAGATTTTCCTCTTGAGCCTGGTAATGTAATAACATTAAAATAAGTGTCTTTCTATTAATATTCATTTTTCACGTGTAACTGTAGGATATTCGCCAGCGACTAAAAATACTGACGTGTATAGGAGAACAGTACATGCCTTGGCGACTCGGTAGCAACGATCCATTCGCGGCTACCACCGACCAGCGAATTTGTAGGAGAACGTTGCTTTATTAGGTATTTCTTAAATAATATATTTTATGCACTCATTTAATTTTTTTCTCTCCATAAAAATAATTCTTAGAAAATAGTACATTTTTTTTTTTAATTATTACTGCCTGCGATTTCTGATCTAATTTTTTTTTAATATTTAAAAATTTGTGTTTTCTAGTTTATTTTAGATTATAAAATTACATAGTAAATATTGAACATGTCTGAGCTTATAACAGTTTCAGGTATCATAGGAAGGTTACGATATTCCTGTAAATCCCTCCTGTAAAAATTCCTTTTATTCCAGTATAGTGTGTCAAGACTATACAAACAAGAAGTTCCATTGTTTCCCCAAGGTTCCTGTGTCGTTGCAAGCATGGAGAAACGCTTACAAGTTAAGTCCTTCTAAACAATGTTCGAATTTCCATGTTTGTGAGGATCATTTCAGGATTTCTGATTATGCATGCCCTGAAAATCCTACTCGTCTGAGTTGTTGTGCTTTTCCTCACTCTCCTGTTAAACCTCAAGAAGTAGTATTAACAGCGGATGGAGTTTCTTCTGAAAATTTGTACGCTGAAAATAATTCTTCTGTCGTATTTCAGCCACGTGTATTATTTTCAGTTAACACACGTAACTGGCTTTAAATTTGAATAAAACGTTTAGAATTACTATAACTAAATCATACACTTTATAAATTTTTCTGGTGAATTTCATTTATTTTACTAAATTAAATTGGTTATTGAATATAGCCTAGTAAATTCATAATAGTCAGTTGTAAATCTTGTTCTTGTGCTGGTAGATAAACCGCTACCTCTGCTGCGAGAAATCGTACACTCCTTGTAGGCTCGAACACTTGGGGAGCTCTGGAAAACAATATTCGTAGGTTAGATTCGTTTGACCAGCTTATGGATAGTTTGATATGTCCAATTAAATGGTGAGGCCTAGTTGAGGCAATTTTATTAGTGGCTATTTTCGGGAACGGCTATGAATAGTTGTAGCTAACCTTATTAGGAGTCCTGCATGGTCTGGGAGGATGATCTTCTACTGGATAGTGGTCTCGGGGTACGTCCAAGTATGTAGGTTCGGGGGGTATCGTGGGAGCACTCACAGTGGTATATTTCACTCTTCAATGGAATCTGTGTTGGGGTCATTCGGGTTTAAAAACCTATGCCTGGTGAAAATCAACAGATAAGGTATAAATTAATCGCTAATAAAGGTGGTACTCACTTTATTGAACTGTTTCCAGTAGTTTCCCAATCACAACACTGGTAAGACTATTCATCTGTCGATTATCTAGGGTTAGGTTCGAGTTGACAGCTGATTACATTTGACGTAGTCTGCCTGTGGTATGAGCAGTGGCGCCGCCGAAGTGGGTTTATATTTTCCGTTAGGAGGACAATGGTTTTGGGATTTTGCTTGTTGTTGCCGATTAGGTCTGGGGTCACGTGCATAATGCGATGGTTATAATCAGTGTAGGTTGTTAACATCACAGTTAGTAGCAGTTTCGAATTAAGCACAACGTTGAGAAATCATGAGAGTGCCGCTACTGATTCTATGTCGTGAGAGCAGGGTTTGTCGGAGTTTCGGGAAAATGGGAACGTGAACCGAAATTCTGTCAGTTTGGGATTGGTCACGTGGGTTTTTGGTGTCGAAAGGGGAGAGAAGATGGTTGGATGTTGGTAGCCGGTCGTAAAACACATTGATATTTTTGGTAATCATCTTGATGGATTTTTGTGTTTTCGACTTTTGAAATGGATTTCCTATTTGGATGGACTCTGGTTCCAAGTTGTTAGTTGTTATTTTTCTGGAAACCTGTACCGAAAGGGAGTTAGTGGCTACAGCGTTCTTCATTTTTTTTTCTGTGAGTAGCACGTTTTCTTTACAACAATCCTGCTGTAATGACATCGTTTTCTCTGTTATATAGACATAGCACGATAGAAAAGTAGATGTTCAACCACTGATTGCGGCCCAAATCTCTACTTCACAAGGGAAAACTCTCTGACGAGAGGTGAGGTTACGTTTGCTATTTTTTTTGCGAGATCTTGCCATGAATTAGGGGTGAGTATTTGGTACTAATGTGAGTATTATTGTTTTAGGGTTTTTTTTGGCGTAAGACCTTTTACAACACGATTCCTTTTTATTCTTCACGCACATCTGACATAGACAGATTCCATCACTTCTCACTACATATTCTGGATATAGGTCCAGTTCGCCTGGGAGTAAGGAGACTTCCACGGAGTATCCTGTTGCAAGGAAGCTGTGTCTTGGTGCCCTCGTTGTCAGATCTCGTGAAAGGACACGCTGGAGTTGGTGACCAGAAGGTGGGACACGATCTTTTTCATTTTTTTTTCCTCGACACCTACAGAGTGTTATTTTAGGGCAGGTAACATTCGCCCGACAAGGTAGGGAATTCTCGATACCGACCCCTACGCTAAGGTCCACATGCATGAGCTTTAGGCTATACACACGTGCGTACACAATTAATTGGTAAACGTTTGTTTATACTTTTATGTTATAATTTACAGATATAAGATTTACATATCCCCCCCCAGTATAATTATAGTTAGTATCGTCGTTCATACACCCATTTTATATTTTTGTAGTTTAATATCACAATTTACATGGTGCTTTTACATATACGTATTGTTGTTATACAAGTTCACCCCCAAGGTACACTGTCACAATTTAACATATTACGACTTCGTAATTTGCTGTAACCTCACAAACCTAACAGGTGCACCTACTGGGTCATTTTGTAAAAGAGGGGGAAACCTTGTATACCAGAGTTTACATTTTTATCTCGTATACCTTGAGTTTACATTTTTGTACTTTACATTTAATTCTTGTACTATTAAAATTTGTACCGATTTACTGATTTAATTGTTCGTAGTTATTCTTAAGTAACCCACACCTACCCACTAGCTAGCCGAGTGTAATCTCCCACGCATCGTCCGGAGTGCACTATAAAGATAATTTTTCTGTAACGTAGAAGGAGTGTGAACATCCAATACACTTCTTCGCTGGGGGCTCTTGCATCAGCACCAAATTTTATCCGTTTTCTTCTGTCATAAACACCAGCGTTACAGGCGGTAACTGCCGCTCAAGTTCTACGACCTGTATTAGACAAAGCGGGATATGCCGTCGAATTGCCCGTTTAAATACATATGCAATGGAGAGTACTGTCCCAGCACAAAATATAATAATTCATGAAATGTCCCTGCAAATCGTTTTCCTGTATAAAATTCTAACCTTGAATTGTTCTGTTGTAAGTGTAACTTGCTATTGCGATAGTCCGTGTTTTACTGGTTTTTTAATAAGATTTAAGTGTGAGACTATTACAAATAGTTGTGTTTTTGATTGTGGTAAGTAATTATAATAATTTTTTGGTGTTATTTAGGGCGAATGTCTTCACATGCATTTTTTCTTTATAATATAAATCTGTGGCTTGCTGCAAGAAGGGCCAATGTCATTTATTTGTGATATTGAGTTTGACCCATTTCTTATAAGAACCTGTCATGATCTTCATTATATTAAAAGGGCCAATGTCACAAATATATATTCTTATAAGATATAGGTTAAAAAAACAAAACGGCCAATATCGTTTTCTCGAATTAATTTAATGTAATAACGGCCAAAGTGACTTTGGCCCTTCTAACACAAATTATATTTTACGAATAAAAGACCAACATTGGCCCTTTTGTTTCGTTTACATTTTGACATTGGCCCCTGTGCTCATAGTCTCGGTCTATATAACCTAACTTTTCCTACCAGTGTCAGGGGTATTTCTATGCCTGTTTTTAAGAGAAAAAGTGTCACTGCATTTCTGAAAAAATGTCTTCGCGAAGTTTAAAAATACTAGCAATGTCTATCATCAAAGGTAAGTTGTTTTTTTGTATTGTGAGTGTTTAGTAGGAATAATTAATATGTTTTTAGATGAAACTATTTCGTATAACAGCCATAACAATGGTGCCGAGAATAATACAAATATTTTAATGAATATAGACAAAGAGAACATCCCAAATAATAGTATTTTCCCATGTGAAACTGGTAATAACTATTCTGTATTATCTTTTAATACTGACAATGGGTATAAAAGCATCTGTAAAGTAGCAGAAAAAACAAACGTAACTGATTCATGCACCACTTATTATAATAATTCGTATACTAGTTGCAACCCAATTATGTCAGTAGATGGAGGTGACCTAGATAACGATACAGTGGAAAATCTGCATTTTTTATGGAACCCAAATAAAAACTATGAAGAGCATGTACTGGATTACGCCTCTGAAATGGACGACAATCAAACTGACAATAATACGAGAGTTGTTGAGAATGTTATCATAGAAATAACTGATTGCATCCCCCCAGTAACACCTCTGGTGGGTCAAAATGTTTGTTACCGTGAAGAAAACCAAGAAAATACATCTCTTGTTGATCACAATACCAAAGACGATACTGCAATCTCAAGAAACCTGGTCAGAAGATGATTTAATTCCACTGAGTCGATTAGTACCTAAAAGACGAGGACGCAGAAAGAGAACGGAGGAAGATAATACACGTAAAAGAAAAAGTAACCCCACAAAATGGATAAGAAATGCAAGAAAAAGGTTAAAAACTGAAGGAAAAGAATATGTGACTACAGCGAATAAGACCATCCCTATGAAGGAATTAAAGAAAGCCTGTAATTGTCGTCTAGAATGTAATAAAAAATTTACCGAAGAAGAAAGGCAAATGCTTTTTACTCATTTTTATAAGTTATCACATGAAGGTCAAAATCAGTTTCTAGCAGGAAATGTGCATGAGGGCAAAAAACTAACAGAAAGGTTAAGGCACACTGATATGAAAGAAAGTAGAAGAAACTTTACAAGAGAATATTTTTTACAAAAACATGGCGATAAAATTAAAGTTTGCCAAACAATGTTTCTCAATACCTTTGATCTTAAGCTACATTTACATTTGGCAAGTTTACTGACGGAAAGTACTTGCGGCAACTAAACTTGTCATGTGTACACCGCAGGAAAGTGCACTTGCTACTTGCCGGCAAGCGCTTGCTAGAAGTTGACGGACCGGCTAGTTTACTGGCCGACACGCCGCATTTTTGTTTGTACTTTCCGAGTGTAAACGGGTCCGGACAAGTAAATAGCTCTATTTTACAATGAATAATGTGAAGTGGGATGGAAATCAGATAATTTCATTTTTAAATTTATACGAAAAATATGACATTTTGTGGAATATAAAATTAAAAGGTCACATGAATAAAGTAAGACGAGAAAACGCATTTGAAAAACTTTTAAAGGAGTTATAAGAATCAGGATTTGAAAACATTGACATGAACATACTGAAAGCAAAGATAAAAACAGTTTATAGACAAGAAGTGAATAAAATTGTAAAGTCTAAAAAAAAGTGGAAGTGGTACTGATGATTTGTACAAGCCAAAGCTTATGTGGTTTGCCAGGGCAGATAGTTTTTTACGGAGCATGGTCATAAACAGGGAAACAACAAACAACATGGTAAGTAAAAATAAGTTATATTATAAACCAATCATTTTATATTGCCATGGTACAGCACCTTCCCCGAAAAAATAATCTGCGTACTTATCACGTAAAGAATTCGCAGCTTGTGAATGGTTATTAATTCCCAGATGCCTCACTGCTTGACCTTCTGAATGCCAGGAACCATTTATAATATCCCCTGTGTCAGTATCCTCACAATCGAATGTTCCAAATGGGCAATATTCTCGGGCATTAGTTATTCTAAGCCAGTTGTGCAAAGCACAAGCAGCTTTTACAGCTAAATCCACAGTGTTTGATTTTAAATTAATAACTCCTCGAAATAATCGAAATCTTGCACTTAAAATTCCAAAAGCGTTTTCTACAACTCTTCGAGCTCGTGATAAACGATAATTGAATATTTTTTGTTTAGTGGTTAACGTTCCGGTGTACGGTTTTAGCAGATTTGTCCTCAAGGGAAATGCATCATCGCTGATTATTACGGAATTTTGTGGAAAATTTAAGCTTCCATTTAACATTGCTTCATTCAAGGTAGAATTCCTAAATATAGTACTGTCACTTGCTCTGCCATTAGCCCCAACTTCTATATATTTAAAACAATAATTTGCGTCAACTAATGCAAATAAAATGATGCTGTAAGTCCCTTTGTAATTATAAAATTCTGAACCACTATTAGGTGGTCGTTGCACCTGAACATGTTTGCCATCTATGGCGCCACAACAATGAGGAAAATTCCACTGTGTAGAAAACTCTGTCTGAATATCCTTCCAATCTTTATCCGTTGAGGGTACCTGTAAAATAAATACAAAATTACTATTTTTCCGGTTTTTTTCATTACATTTTTTAAATATAAATATTTAAAAGTACAAGGTGTTCTGATTTTTTTTCAGGATGTAATAACACAACAAGGAACTGCCGATACTGACGCCGAAGAAACAATCCCACCAGAATCACCATCTACACCTCAGTCTTTTAAACGTAGTGAACCATCAAGCATATCTCAAAATCCAAAACGCAATAAAAGTTCTAGAAATATAATATCAGGTTCTGGCGTTGATAAAGCAATAGAGTCCCTAAAATAAATTGTCGACAAAAATGAGAATAAGCCCGATCATCAATATGATGTCTTTGCAAAACATATTTCAGCCCAACTAAAAGAACTTCCTCTAAGAAGTTTTATTATTTTGCAAGGACAAATCCAGGAACTTATTAATCGTGAAAGATTAGCGCAACTTCCATTTCAGCAACAAATGCATCAGCAGTTCGACAGCAGAACTTCCACATCTACTTCTCATTATTTAGACATTGGACAATCATTTCAGCAACAAATGTATCAACAGTTTGACAGCAGCACTTCCACATCTCATAATTCTCATTATTCAGACATTGGACAACAACCACTTCAGCACTTCGACTCCAGACAGTCCAGATCTTCTACAGCTCATTCTCACTGTTCAGACCTTTTACAACAAGCCAGAGTAGAGGCCTCAATCGAGTCTGATAATGATTTTAATAATATTTAAGTAGTCAAAAATTAAAATGTATTTTGATTTTCCAAATAAAACTAGCATAATAGAAAATATGTACAGTCATGGTCAAAATTACTGCATATCGCATATAATGCCGAAACGTGAGAACAATCATATTGAAATAAACAAAAAATACGATATGCAAAAGTTTTGGCCTATGTTTCATTGACTTACCCTTATATAGTTCGTAAGGACTTCATATATTGCCATAAGCACCTAGTAGAAAAACTGAAATAGTACATTTCGGTAGTCTGTATAAATACTGCAAGGACGCAAAACTATCACCAGTGGCAAGATATCGTAATGTTACTTCTAATTTTATTTGAGGAGAAATAGGACTTCTCATCCACGTTTCCGATTTTGTAAGTTTAGGTGTAACTAATTTTAACAGTTCTTGCAACTTTTCGACAGATAACCTCATAAAATTTCTATAAGAATCAGGATCTTCAGTTGATATCTCCTTTAAGAGTAGTTCTGACCCACCCAGAGTACTTCTGCGTCTTATCCAATCTCTAATCCAAACTCGTTTTTTTCCTATTTTTCTTGCGTTCTAACATTGCTATTACATTATTGGCAATTTCATTTGCAACAACTTTAACAGCAACACGCACTACAGCACTTGGAGCCATTTTCTTTTTACTACTTTAAGCAAATAAACTTGAAAATATGTAAACACAACATAACAAGCAAGTTTAGTGGCCGCAAGTACTTTCCGTCAGTAAACTTGCCAAATGTAAATGTAGCTTTACTTTAAAAAAAGATTCGTATACTTGTAGAGAAAAGAAAGCGGTCTGGTACTGGTATCTGTTTAAATGTGCAACACCCCCGTCCAATTGTTGGCATAACACAATAAGCTGGGGGTTGTACTTATAAACCGGTAGCTCAGTGAGCAGGTCGTGAATAAGGACTTAGATTGATTTGAGTTATCACCAAAATCTAGGCTGGGCGCCAGGACTTTTGCAAGTACCAAATAATTAAAATTTTATTTTAAAAGGTAAAGATAACGTTAAAACTTGAATTCGGTTGGGAAGGAAGTTGAATAAGAAGATATTATTTTATAAAAAGTATAAACAAAACAAGTAGGTATATGTACAATTATTTACAAGCAAAAAAATTAATTGTGGTTGAAGACCAACAACTAACCAAAAAAAAAATGATATGTGAAAGAGAAAAAAAATGACGTTATTAAGAGAATACAAAAAAATTAGAATTACTGATCTCTCACAAATTTCTTCTGACCAAATAAAACTTTCACTGGGGACGAAGATCTTACTTAACTTCCAAGGGGTTAGTCCAGCGAAGAATCCACCCACGGCTAAGCTCTTAATGGGTTCGGTGTCAATTTGACTCACCACTATCAGTACTGCAGTTACCTTTGAGAAAAAAAATGCCAGTTGTGTAAAATATCGTTTTTCTGCTCCACCCTGTATATAATGATCAGTTCGATCCACCAGTTATCCTCTTCTCTTGGTCCAGGTATTTACATAAAAAGGGGAGAGTGTTATGAGATCAGTATTATAGGCAAAACAAACTTAAAAGCTGTGACGTTTGAATTGTCCAGCTACGTAGACAAAATATGAGTTAACACAAATTTACAGAGTAAATTGCAAATTAAACAAACTATAAACTAGGATCGGTATCCTACAATATTTTAGGAAGTTGAAGACCTCAACTAACTTAGGTATTAATAAAAGTTACGTTAAATAGAAAAAATACTAGTCCAACAAATAAACTAGGTGTGGCTACGATAATAAACAAAGTGAAATAGGTATTCCCTATATGTTAAGATATTTTTTTTACTAAAAGAAGTTAATCTTCAAGAAAATAGAATTTAGAATGTCTGTATACAGACAGACAACTAGAAAGATAACGTAAATAAATATTTGCTGAATATAAAACAATAGATAGTTTTCAACTTAGAGGTAACGTTAAATTAAATCATTTATTAGTTCCTCGGAGAGAGGTTCTAATGAATTGCAGATAAAGTTAAATAAAGATATATACTTGACTATATGTTTACTTTAGATAATTAAAAGTCAAGTGCCAGATAACTAGGCAGGTATC
Source organism: Rhamnusium bicolor (assembly GCA_029963845.1). Lineage (NCBI taxonomy): Eukaryota > Metazoa > Arthropoda > Insecta > Coleoptera > Cerambycidae > Rhamnusium > Rhamnusium bicolor. The sequence continues at coordinate 60,751 of JANEYF010001675.1, forward strand.
TTTGCCAGAGAACTAGGCAAGGTTCCACTAGAGCAGCGTTCCTGATTAAATACTAAGTAAACGTTCAAGTAAGCAGTCGATATTTTAAATTTAGAAAAACCTTACGTTTCTGAGATCTGGTTGATAAATATATGCACTGGTATAAAATAATCCACCACAAAACAAATGCACCAAATTAGATAATTTTCACAATTTTCACAGGTTATAAACAAATAGGTTTGGGCCAACCAGGTGTACCAATCTCCAAATGTCACCAGTCACCACTTTCAGAGTGCTACCAACGTAGCTAAGTGACCTAAAACATCAACAAGCAAAGACAGAAAACAACTAACTACGATACAAAATGGCGACATCCGTTGCCGAGTATCTAAAATTTACAATAACCGAAAGTTAGTTTAAATTAACACACGAAATTATTACAATATCAAAGTGATATTAGATAAATTGCCAGCAAGGCACGATAAATTGATACTAATCAATATTAATGATGGCTGTTCCAAAGAACAACCAGGGTGAACTGATCACCGAAAAGCAAATTCGCCCAAGGCGTAAATTAAGATAATTACGGTACAATATTATTATCTCTAAGCTTTCGACAATACATAAAAGGCAAACGAGCCAAGTATGGCATTAAATTCTATGCCCTTTGCACTCCTGACAGATACGTTCTAAATATGCAAATCAACAAAGGCAAATCAGAAGTTACTGAGAGAATAACAAAACTCAAAGCTCTAGTGTTTTCTCTTATGGAACCTTACTTAGATAATGGTCATCACCTGTTCATGGACAACTTTTATAATAGTGTATCCCTTGCGAAGAAACTTCTTATGCGAAAAACTCATTGCACAGGTACTTTGAGAAGTAATAGACGTGGGAATCCTAAAACCATAACCAATATGAAAATAAAAAAGGGCCAACATATCTGGAGCAAAAGTGGTAAAGTTTACGTTTCAAAATGGAAAGATAAAAGAGATGTGTTTTGTATTACAACTAAATATCATCCAAAAATAGTAAAGGTTAGCAACAGGTTCAACCAAATGAAACAAAAACCAGAGGAGATTGCTAAGTATAATGAATATATGTCTGGTATAGACCGAAGCGACCAAATGGTAAATTATTATTCAACCTCACGAAAATCTGTAAGGTGGTATAAAAAAGTACTCTTTCACTTGTTAGATGTCGCCATATGGAATTCTTTCCGTATCATGAAAAAAATTCAAGAATAAAACACGGGGGGGTTCAGCGATGAGTTGGTAAAAGAATTTCTTCATATAGCACCTGGTTTAAAAGATGGGAGGGAACTGGTACGAGCAGGAGCTCTGCATGGTGGGAAATGAAAGAAAATTGAAAATGGCAATTCCGAACCTCGAAGATCAAGTAATGAACAACATTATCCAGATAATATTCCAAATCCAAAAAATCCAGGTAAAACATATATCACATGAAGTGCCGACTATGTTTGCAAAATAATAAAAGGAAGGAGACCAAACACTTATGTAAAGTCTGTCCAAGTAAACCACCACTTTGTATTGTGCCGTGCTTTGAGCTGTTTCATAGAGGACTGTCTTTAGGAAAAGACTAACATATTTTTTATTATTTTTTATATTGTTTTATTGTAGTACTTACTATAAATCAATAAAAATTAATGTGACTTAAAACGGTATTTGCCGTTTTGTCCCAGAGTGTATTAAATCGACATATAAATGGACAAGGCGAAATTTCCTGCTTACGTTTTTACTTTGTGAAAAATTATTTATATCGTGATAACAAACCTATAGCAGTTTTTTATGAAAATATCTAATATATGACCCAAAAGTTATGGTTGTGTATTTTTGCTTGCCACTCCTAATTGGTAGGTGTCCGCGAACGTGTTAATGACGATTCATCTGCATTATCTGAAAATGGAGCATTCGGTGAAAACAGGAGTGATACCATCTTGTTCATATGAAGTAGAAGGAAATAGCTATTGATCATTCTTACCAAATGCATTTACCGAAAACCAGTTCTAATTGTTCTAAAATGGCTACTGATTATTTTGACAAATATTCTTTTTTGTTGGAGAATAAAAAAAGGAATCTTTAATAAAGCAGGGCTTTCAAAAAAGGATTTAACCCCACAGGAAGAGATAATGTATCTAGAACATCGTAATGTTATCTCTAAACTTGCTAAGTTAAGAACCCTTTTAAAGAATGAAAGGGCACACGTAAATTCTTTAAGAAATTTGTTCAACGATGGCAGGTTTCAGTTTATTGAGGAGGGCCTAAATGAGGTTAGTAAAGATTTTATTAACTCTCAATTACGTAATGTCGGTAGGCCTCCCAATGGCAGAAGGTAGACCGTTCTGGACAAGGAATTTGCTTTATCCATCTATAAACGGAGTCCTCGCTTGTATAGATATCTTAGAGTATATTTTCAGTTACCTTCCATTAGAATTTTGAAAGATGTTTTATCAGCGATTCCTTTTGAGTGTGGCATGATCAAACTTGTTTTAGAACATTTAAAATTGCAGGCGGATAAAATGGAGGAACTTGATCGCTGTTGTACCCTAATTTTTGATGAAGTATCCTTAAGTCGTGGTTTTTATTATGAAAGCCACCGACAAAAGATTTGCGGCTTTGGAGATTTGGGAACACTTGGGCAAAATGAAAAAATGCTACGAACCATGCTCGTGTTTATGGTGAAAGGTATCAAAAAAAGTTATAAGATGCCTGTTTCCTTTTTCTTCACTAAAGATACCATTAAAACAAGTGCATTAAAGGATTTAATTATCGATGCTATTGAGCAACTTCAAGGGATAGGGCTTTGTATTGTCGCCACTGTATGTGATCAAGGAGCTACTAACCGTGCTGCTGTTACAGCTCTTACAAGAGAACACACAGACGACAAACCTAGCCCCTATCACTTCGTTGTTAATGGTGAACGAGTATATATAATCTTTGATGTAGCGCATTTACTCAAAAATACAAGAAATGCCCTACACTGTCATATTCAATTATACTACTACACTGTCATATTCAATTTGAGATTAATGAATTAGTAAAATTCGAACACATGCAGATTCGAACACATGTAGATCAGATTAAACGAAGGTACAAGTTGTTGCATAAGTTAAAAGAGGGACATTTCAATTTTAAAGATAGCTACCTCAAAATGAAAGTCAAAATTGCCGCCCAACAATTGAATCAGACTATGGCTGCAGCCATAGAAACTTTTCATGCTACAGGTGATTTATCTGTTGAATCACTCTGTACTCCAGAGTTTGTTTCTACAGTGGACTATCTATTTGATTCTTTGAATGATTCAAATTTATATTCCCCAGATGACAAAACATTTAAATGTGCTCTGTCTGACAGTTCTCCACATTTTAATTTTTTTCGGAAATGTTGCCTAAAATCGAAAATGGAAAATAATTATTGATCCTAAAACAACTCGCTTGAACTTTAAGTTTCTAGAAGGGTGGCTGATCAGTATTAGGGCAATTATGAGTCTTTGGAGAAATTTAAAGGAATAATTGCAGGTCTTATTATCGATGAAATGGCCATAAGACAACAAGTCGAATGGGATGGAGAGAAATACTATGGGTACGTCGATTTTGGAGCCGTAGGAAATGGAGATTGTTCATCGGTTGCAAAAGAAGCTTTAGTATTCCTCCTAACATCATTAAAGGAAAATTGGAAAATTCCTATAGGCTATTTTTTGGTGGATGGGGTTCGAGGAACACAAAGAGCCACCTTAATAAATCAGTGTTTAGAAACAGCAAACAATCATAATGTAGGTATTGTATCTTTAACTTTTGATGGGTGTCCTGCTAATATTTCCATGGCAAATATTTTAGGTTGCTCTATAAATCCAAGTAATATTAAAACATACTTCAATCATCCCGTAACGGGAGAGGAGGTTGTTATTTTCCTAGATTCTTGCGCTTGCTTGCTTGCGCTTTTCGGCGGGAGCGCCGTCGGAAATCTAGCCACTCCTTGATATTGTGGTGTGTTAGGTGAAATCTAACGACGTGATCATTTGCGTATGTCCTTTTTTTTGTGTACGGTTGTTCAAAAAGGTGTTTTCAAACTGTTCATAAAAATATTGCCAAGTATAGTGTCCAAAATCGATCCCAAACAAGAACAATTATTAAAATGGTATGAAGAGTTAAAATCCGACGAGATAGATGCTATCGATAGTTACATGAAAACAGTGACGTTCGTTCTGAGCACAGTGAACACAATACAAGATAACACCAAGTGGTTAAAACATAAGCCCGATTTACCCCGAACCAAGACAAGTGCTCATAACTTAATTACCCAGTTTCCGGGCGTGAAGAGGGTTGCTAAAGATGCCCGAACTCCACTAGAAAGTTGGAAATTGTTTTTTCCTGACGATGTCATCCATGAAATTGTGCATTTTACCAACCAAAAGCTTACCTAACTACGGGAGTCTTACCAACGTGATAGAGACTCTACCAACAAATTCTGTAGAAATGCACGCCTTCTTAGGACTATTGTATATGGCAGTAGTTATGAAAAGCCAATGTCAACACTACTGACCTATGGAGTACTGACGGACTGATTATTTTACCGCCGTTATGTCCCAAAGATTTCACTTGCTTATGAGAAGTTTGAGATTTGATGATGCAACTACAAGGGAAGAAAGAGCAAAATATGACAATTTGGCGCCAATTAGAAAAATTGTTGAAGAATTCGTTAAAAGATGCTCCGATAATTACAGTGTTGGCGAATATGTAACAATGGACGAAATGCTTGAAGCTTTTCGTGGAAGGTGTCGTTTTAGGCAATATATTGCCAACAACCTGATAAATACGGTATAAAAATCTACAGCGTAATTGAATCGAGAATGTTTTACACTCATAACATGGAAATTTATCCCGGAAAACAAAATGCTGAACCTTTACATTTCCCTAATGAGGCTGCTAGTGCTGTGAAGAGGCTTATATCCACTATAGGATAAATCGGGAAGGAATGTTACTGTAGACAATTATTTTACTTCGATACGCCTTGCCAATGATCTACTTGTCAGTCATAAACTTGCAATGGTGATGTCTTCTTGCTTCATACATTCCAAAACAGAACGTTTTAATGCTCTAAACCTTTCATAATGAGGGTATAATTAATCCAACTAGTATTGAGGCCAAAACACTTGAAGTTATCACATTCTATAACTGCACTAAAGGTGGCGCGGATGTGGTGGATCGACTAAAGTCTGAATATTGCATCACACGAACAAGCAATCGCTGGCCATTGACTGTGTTTTCCACGTTATTGAATATAGCTCCAATAAATGGGCAAATCATTTATAACGCTAATACAAACGTTAGAATACCAAGAAAGTTTATAATGGATCTCTTAAAACAGCTAACACTTCTCCACTTAACACTCCGTGCATCAATCCCAACATTAACCCCGACGATTCGAAGAAAAATAGCTGCCGTCACTGGTGTTAATACTAACATGATTGCAGCATCCCCACAAAATGAACAGCCTAAAATGCGATGCAGGTATTGCCCCATCAGAAAAAACCGTTTTACTATGCAACGCTGTAAACATGTAAATTTCTTATTTGCGCCACCCATGGAGAAGATTCCGATGAATAAATATTAATTTAAGTAAGCTACTATCAGTTTAATTATTTAACTCCTACCGCGTAGGTGGTCCATAAAATGTACCACCAATTTCTTGACCCGACCGCGGCGGTGGTACATAAAAAATACCACCTAAAAATAAATTTTTCCAGCTGTATTTGTGGTTCGTTCTATGAACCATCGTGATTAACGACATCTATCAGTCAGAAGTTAAAGTTCCTTCCGAATGTTTCTGTGCGCGACCTATTTAACAGCTGTTCATTCATAATTTCAGTGAATTTCATCCAGCAAATCCTTGTTTAGGTTACAAAACTATTTATTTTCAGTTCTTTTGACAAATTTGTGGCATTTATTATTAAAAATAAATAAATCTTGGTACTACATTACTACCATTTTTTTCGAAAATTTTTAGAAAAAAAAATTGATTAAAATAACTTTTTGGGTTGCTTTTAGTCATATACAAGTTTTCTCGTTGTAAACAAAAATTTTGACTAAACAGAAATTGGCTCCACCTGGGGCTATTTCTAGCTGAAATTTTGGCTCCAGTAAGAGTTAAGCACGCTTTACAGTTAGCAATTTCTATTGCCGGCAATAAAAATTGCCGATTTTGTTCTTGCGAGTCTGCGCATACTGCTATCTTCGATCAGCTGTGGCAATTTTCATTGCATTGCAGAGAATAGAACAGGTTCTAATTTTATCGTATTGCGGTTGCAATTCTGGTGATATTTTTGGTGATTTTTATGTTGCCAACGTTATAGAAATTGGAAAATTGAGAGAGACAGAACTGACAGAAGTTGACGCTTTTTCTTGGTTAGAAATGTTAGAAGAGTGAAAACGTGTTTTTGTTTTGTTAAAGTGGTTAGTTCTGTTTAATAATTATTAATTCATAGATAAAAGTGTGAAATCATTTTAGAAATGGAGAAGAACGGTTGCACTAAAGTGTAAGTATATTTATTAAACATTTTACATTACTTACATAAAAATATGAAATCAGTTAAACCAATATTTATTTTATAGGAAGCGCCAATTTGTGTGGTCCAGAGAGTTGGCCACCAGCTTAATTAATTTATACGAAAATTATCCTTGTTTGTATAATATAAAATTGCAAGAATACCACAACAAAAGTAGGAGGAATGATGCATTCAAGGAAATTTGTGACGAATTAAATAAAACCCACCTTAAAATACTAACAGTGGAGGAGGTTCAAAAGAAAATTCATGGACTGCGAACTCAGTTTTTTAATGAAATTAATAAAATCAAAAAGAGTAGGGTCTCAGGAGCATCTTCTGATTTTATATACATCCCCAAGCTGTGGTGCTAAGAATTATTATATTTTTTGAATGAAAGCACAAAAGTAGTGTCGGCAGGAGCATTAAATTTACCTGAAACTCATCAAGAAGTAAGTTTTAACAAAAATAATGTTATATATGTTTTTAAAATGTAAATATTTTAGGTTGAATCGGAAGCAATGTCAGAAGTCATTTTTGAGGGTGAAGTAGATGATTTGGACAATACCATAGTACCTCCAATAGAGCCAATGATGTCTCGTCTAGCAACTCCCCATGCATCAAGACCTGACTCTGTTCAAATGGTTCTTCAACAAGTACGATGACAAGAAAGTGGAAAAGAGATGATGGCATAAATGACTTAATAGCTTCTGCCACGAATACTCTTCACAATTTAGGTAGAAATTAATTAAATGACACTGCACTTTTCGGACAGTAAGTTATTTTATTACATACTTTGTTCTATAATTTTACTCATCTTACAATGTAACCAACATAAAAAGCAACGAGTGGTATAGTATAAATTATGTACAAAATATTAGCCAGTTTACTATGTAATACAATATCATTGAATAAAAATAACATAGATCGTTTATTGGCTAATAATAAAGACAAAAATTTTGGTTCTAAGGCTTTCGCGGTGATGATCTATAGTTAGGGTCTCTCCTTCATTGATTGTTTTGAATGCTTGAGAGTCAGAGCTGTCGAAACATAGACGTAACATTAAAAGAGAATATAAAGTTTATTACTTCCTTTTCCCCGCTACCCCTTTTGTTGTAGTATACGTATTTCTTCAACTATACATTTCTTATTCTAAAACTAAAAGCCTATCTATACTAATGTACAGAGTATGGATTATATAAATATTCATTTTGTTTTTTTTTCAGAATATTAGCAAATGAAATGAAAAAAATAAATAATGAAGGCATATTGGACGAGGTGAAACAACAGCTTTTGACCATAGTATGTGAAGCAAAAAGAAGATGTAGGGAAATACAGGAGTCACAGCAATAATTTTCGACCTGTTTTTATCTATATTATATTGATTCAATCTATTTTAGATTATATTCTGTGCTGTGTTACTGAAATAAAGCTTAAAAAACTTTTTTTTAATTTATTGCTCTTATAAAATACCTAATTCATTGAACATTAAATTATATCATTCTGCCAGGGAACACTTCCACAGCCATTGACATACTCTTTAAATTCATCTCTTATTTGGATAACCTCACTTCTTGTCCTGTTACTATTCTGCCTACTTAAACCGTAAATAAAATTAGATCTTCTATCAATATTTTCCTCAGGATTAGCACCTAAATATTGTAATTTACACTCCTTTCGTAGGAAGTTGTGTAAAGCAACACATGCTTATGTAACCATTTTAGCTTTGCTTGGTCTCAGTGGAATAATATTTAACAATATTCTGAAACGGTTCGCTAAGATCCCAAATGTATTTTCAACTACCCACCTGGCTCGGCTTAGTCGATAATTTAAAATTCGCTGCTCCCTAGTTAATCCTCTAAATGGATATGGTTTTAGAATACTTCTTGATAAACTAAATGCTGCATCTGCTACAATTACATGAGGTACAGACGTATTTCTAGATGGTAAGGGGTTTATCTTCTGGAATGTTTAAAGTATTACTTTCCACAGCATTATATAAATCACTCTCTCTAAAAAACCCCACCATCTGAAATCCTACCATTCATTCCAATATTCGCATATATAAAATTATAATTGGCATCTACCATTGCCAAGAGAACTATACTATGTAGTACACTGAAAAACCGACAAAAACGTTTCAAAAAATTTTTTTAAGGTACAACCACATGGGACCTTCACAGAATAATAGATTAGGCCCTTGGCCATCTAAAATGGCCAATTACAACATTTTTTGGGAAGTCCAACTTTTTTTATTATGAAAAATGTCATAAATCTGTCAGAATTAATTTTTCGTACTTTTTCACACATCCCCTCACGATATCTCCGGAACCAATTGAGATAATCAAGTTTTTTTTTTTTTTAGTCGATAAAGGAAACGTGAGCGGAGGTGACTGAATTAATTTAGTCTTTATGGAACATCTAGTTTTTTAAAAAATTAGGTAATACTTTAACATTTATTTTTCTTGCAGTATTTTTTTCAGTAAGCGTAAAACTTTTTTGTTTTAAGGAATTTTGCCACAGTATATGCATACGGAATAAAATTAACACATCAAGGAAGTTTTTTTAAAAAAAAACGCAATACTCTACGACTTATACGTTTTAAGTTATTGTTATTTAAAATTAAGTTTCTGCGGGCAGGATATTTCCCCCCGGTTCTACTGTGCTTTAATCAGTGTGCTATGCGTATTGTGGGTGCATATTATAAAGTATTATTTTTGACATATCTTTAATATAAATTTTATTTTCATAAGCACTTAGGTTTTACTTATCATTATTTACATTGCACATCATTTAAAATCCATTATATTTATACATTAAAACCTAAAATTGAATTTAAAAAAATACGAAATAATTATTTATTTTAAAATATGAATTTAAAACTTGTTTATAAAAATCGTCAACGTCGGTATCTAAAAATATCTAGACAGTTCCTTGGTTGCAGCAGTTTGCATATTTGCACTCACTGCAGCATTTCAAACCTTGAGCAAAACAGGTACATCTGTTGTTACAGACCCTGTCGGAACATCTTATTGACAAACTTTGCCTTACAATATCGGGCACAGATTCTTGACTAGAAAAAGTTGCCTTCCAAACATTTTCTTCAAATGTCCAACCGTATCGAGTTGGATCTTCCATCTGCATGTATTGTATATGGCTATTGTACTAAATTTTTAATTGATATAGACACCTGGCTCCGTGGTCTAGAGGTAATGTACTTGCCTCAAAACTTCGGGGTCCCGGGTTTGATTCCCGGTCGAGGAACTGGGATTTTTCTGTGAGAGAGATTAATCGTAGTATACTCGGACATTGGGTGTGTGTCCATTGTCTCTAAATGTGTAGCCCTCTCCCACACAAGGTCATTCGAGACCTTCAGGGATAAAGAGGGTTGTAATTTCATGTGGTGTTATTATTATTATATTATTATACCTAAAAAGAAAATAATTACATGTAGATGTTTTGTTTCTTTTTTAATAGGTATGGGCGATCTAGAAAAATAATTATTACCTTTTTAAATGTTGTCTAAAAGCATGGTCAATAGGAGGCAGCTCAGAAGCTAGCCGATTTGTACTTGTTGTTAAGTCCCATCGCAGTTCATTTAGGGATTTTATATTTTTGTTTTTATTCTTATATAAATATAGCGTATATTTTACCCCTAATTCCATCGCTTTATCCTCTGACAGAAAAGGAAGGTTTTCTAAATCTTTTAAATTATTTAAATTTTTATATAAAACACCGAATGCCGTTTTCTTCCCTATTTTATACATGGCATTAGTTGTGTCACAACCAGTTAGGCAATGAATCGTTAATACTTTCTTGCAAATTTCCTCTCCTAAATTTGCCACAATATTGTTAATTGACAAACAATTTATATTCTTACTATGTCCTAATTGTATAAATATATTCCTTTGGGACATATCTGGTGTTTCACAGTAATAATGTAAAAGCAAGATCAGGATATCAGTATCAACAGATTTTACCAGTGTATTACCTGATTTTAATTCTGATAACATAAAATAAACATTCCATTGTTAAGCATTAAATAATATGTAAAAACTCAATAAAAATAATACTCATTCGCATTCACATTACACAAAGAAAAGTTTGTTTCTGACAATATATGTATAATATAAGATTACTGTATTCAATAGTCTACACTCTACACACTTGAGTGGCGCCGCAGTGAGGCGCATCTAGGATCGAAAAACTCGTAACTTTAAAAAATCAAAATCTCGAAAACTATAAGTCGTAGAGAACTGACTTTTTTTTAAAAAACTTCCTTGAAGTGTAAGCTTTATTTCATACACATATTGTATGTCAAAATTCCTTAAAATAAAAAAGTTTTTCGCTTACCGAAAAAAAATGCAGCAAGGAAAGTAAACGTTCCAGTTTTACCTAGTTTTACAAAAAAATTAAATTTTCCATAAAAAACGAAATTAAAGCAGTGACCTTCGCCCACATTTCGTTTATCAATTAAAAAAAAATACCTATAATTATCTCGATTGGTTCCGGAGATATCATGAGGGATGTGTGAAAAAAGTAAGAAAAATTAATTTTGACAAATTTATGACATTCTTCGTAATAAAAAAAGTTTGACCTCCAAAAAAATGTTGTAATTGGCCATTACATATGGCCAAGGACCTAGGCTATCATGCTGTGAAGGTCCCAAGTGGTTGTACCTTAAAAAAAAATTTTTTCAAGAAGGAAGCTACTTTTTCCCCGTTTTACGGTGCACTAATGGTCATTTTTGTAGTTATAAAATGCCGATCCTTGGTCTCTTGGACCTTTAATACGGATGTGTTTTCCATCTAACGCACCAATAACATTTGGTAAATTCCACTGATTTTCAAACTCTCTAGATATTTCTAGCCATTCTGCTGCTGTACTGGGCACCTAAAACAAATTATTATTATCATATTCTCCCTAATGTTTGAGACAGTTAACTTACATGAAGATATTCATCTTCTAGTTCATCATAAATTGCTTTGCACACTACCGGTACAAACAAAGAAATTGTACTCTCAGAAATTCTATAATTGTACATAAGACTTCTGTAGCTTTCCCCAGTTGCAAGGTAACGCAACGTTATAATTAACTTGTCTCTTGCAGATATACACTCCTTATAAATCGACTGTTTCTTTATTCTAGGTCGTATTTTCTCCAACAATTTATTAAAAGTAGCCTCGTCCATTCTTAAGAAGTTTTGATAACATTTTAAATCACTACTGTGTTTAAATAGATAACCTAAATACATACACCAGTGAACTCTTGACAGCTGCCAAATCAAACCTAAATATCAGTTTCTGTTTCTTTAAGATGGTGTACCTGTATATTTCAGAGATATATTTTTAAATAATTGCCACTTTATTCCGTGGAATTGCTAAGTGTAAAGTCAAATCGCAATAAACATTGCCGACAATTTTTATTGCCAGCAATAAAAATTGGTAACTGTAAAGCGTGCTTTAAAGGAAAAATAAAAGATTTCTGTCACTTTAGTTTTATTTAAAAAGAGTAAATGTTAGGTCAAATCTAACAGAATTTGATACATACAAATATTCTTTATCAACCTCGGAACAAAATATTATTACACCACCAATAGATTCTTTATTACGTGCACAACACTTAAATAAAGAAGAAAAAACAAGTTTATTTCAATTTTGCAAAAGGTTTATAGATCTTTCGGAAACCCAATGATCAATTAAAATTTGAGGAGTGAAATATGCAAAAGGTCCCAAGTGCCATATTTTACGAATTTGGTATTATTACGGTTTTGGGGCCTATGTACCAACAGAAACTTGCAGTTGAAATTCTATACCTATCGCATTGCCATCTAGCGAAAAAATCAAGATCTTCTTCAAAGATGCCATGAGTGTTGCACATGCGTCTTGTAGGCTACTTGTCGCGACTCGCAGTACACGACGTGGTTATTCATTTCAGTTCTAATTCTGTTCTCGTAGTGGTCTTTTGCATTTAATTCGTGGCATATTTACAATTAAATGAACGAAGATGTACCAACAGTCAGTGGATGGATTCCACAAGAGTTGCAAAAAAAAGAAGAAAAAGAAGACTGGCGATATTCGTAAAGAAACAAAAGTCACAAGAAATAGTGGACAGCCATACAAAATTCAAGATTATTTCGTGCCTGGAAGAAAAGCATCGATCCAGGTACGTTCTGTGTTAGGTATTTTATTCAGTTTCAGTTTATTAGCATGTGCTGTGGAGTTTGATTTTTATATAGTTTTATTGGACACGTGTTTTACTTTTTCAGGCATCCTGTAAGTGCAACTTTGCCTGCAAGTCTATTACGCATGATGCTAGACTAAACATCTTTAAAAAAATTTGGGATATAGCGAAATATAGTGAACAAAACTTTTTGAAATTTCTTGTAGAATTCAGTAGACGACAGCGCACATTTAAGTAGGGTCAAGGTGACACTGGTTGGCAGGTTTATAGTAGTTGGCATGGGAATGTCCGATTTAAAATGACTGTTAATTTTTTGTTCTGTGGACATGAGGTTTCTGAAATTTTACAGTCTGGGGTTGGTAGCTTAATTTATTTAGTATTTTTGTTCTCTTATGTTGGTAGTAAATGCGCGCCATAATCAGTTTTGATAGGCTGTATCTCGAAGTGTTTTTACAGTCTTTAGTGCAAAAACTGGTCTGAGTAATTTATGTGTGTGTTGTTCCTAAGGTAAGTTGTATTATAGAAAATGTAGTAAGACATATCGTAGAACATGTTTGCCTTAATTTCATTAAAGATAAGGCTATACAAAAATTTTAACCTAAAATTTGTGTAGTGCCAACGACTGTCTTCAGGAAAAGACACAAATATAGTGGTTAGCATGTATTGGCAACTACCGTGTTTTAAAAATTATTGAATATTTCAGTCGTTGGCACCTGTACACATGTAGGCTAAGTTTACAACAAAGTTGCGATCCATAAATTCAATAAAATTTCTGGAAACACTAAGTCGTATACCTACTTTTCTAAAATATGAGACAAATATGAGCCGAATTATTAATTTTTATCAGGTGTATAAAATGGATGAAAGGGAAGAGAAAATTAATAAAGCTGTAGAGGCTGTTAAGGATGGCATGTCCAAATTGAAAGCATCAAAAATCTATGGTGTGCCTAGGTCAACCAACCAGTTTCGGATGGGAAATAAATTTAAGAAACCAGGTTTTGGTCCAGGGAGTTATCTTACAAAAGAGGAAGAAAAAGTTTTGGTTAAGTAAGTCCTACCTTTCAGTAATTTATTTTATGGTATTCATCTATCTAAATTAATAGGTGGATAATAACATGCCAAAGAAAAGGTTTTCCAAGGCGAATTGAAGACGCTCAACATAGCGTACAAAATGTTATAAAGAAAACTGGTAGGGTCACCCCATTTCCTGATGGCTTACCTGGTAAAGGTTGATCGGGCATTTATAAAAAGGAATCCAGAATTGTGCTTGAGGACTACTGAAGCTGTTACACAAGCTAGTGCCTGTGAGCGAGAATGATATTAAAAACTGGTTTAAAACAATTGAAACAGAACTTGAAGAAGAGGGTGTTAAAAATATACTGCTAGATGGTAATAGAATATATAATGGAGACGAAACAAATTTTTTACTGTGCCCAAAAAATAAAAAAGTAATTGCGTGCAGAGGTACAAAAAAATGTATATGAGGTTGACAGGGAACTGCTAAAGCTGCATTAACAGTGATGTTCGCCTTTTATGCTAACGGTAACGTGACCCCACCAATGCTCATTTTTTCTTATAAGAGAAAACCTCCAAAAGAAATATTGGAGACAGTCCCAGAAGAATGGGGAGTCGGCTACTCTGAAAATGGATGGATGAAGTCTGCTTTGTGCTACGAATATATTGCAAATGTATTTAACCCATATCTTGTGAACAAAAAAGTTGAGAAGCTAGTTAGTTTATTTGTAGACGGTCATAAGACACATCTTACACTTCAAATTAACCAGTTATGCAACAAGTTGGGTATAGTGTTGATAGCTTTGTACCCAAATGCCACAAGACTCTTTCAACCTGCTGACGTGGCTGCATTTAAGCCACTGAAGGCAGGCTGGCAAAAGGACATTCTCCAGTGGAGAAGAGAGCATCCACTGTTCTAGTTTACCAAAGAAAATTTTGCCCCTTTACTTTCTAAGGTTATTGATGACTATGTTAAAATAACTACAATAATTAATGGGTTTAGGGCTACTGGACTCTTTCCTTGGGACTGCAATGCAATAGATTACTTCAAGTGTATGCGACACAAAAATGATGTAAATGGATTAACGACAAGACAAAATGAGACAGAACAAATGAATCATGCTAATGATTCAGATGAACCGGTGTTGAACTTTCAGATATTTAAACAATTTCTAGGTCAAGACCTAGTGCATATTTTCGAAACTGGAAATATTAGCATGAATAATAGTGCTGAAAAATAGGTAAAATATGGAACTTTTCACTCATAGCAATAATACCACACTGACTATACGATATAGAAAGTATGCCTATAGATTTTATACCAGATATACCATGTCAGTCAGGTGCAGACGTGGACATGCTATGTCAGTCAGATGCAGATGGGAGCATGCCAAGTCAGTCAGATGCAGACACAGTGTCTGATAAAAGGTCAGCTGATGCAAATGCTGTTGAAACTAGCGAAATATTTCTGGATTTTAGCTTTGATCCCGAATTGAAGGATGCGCTAGACATATTTAATGCGAACTTAACCGACATTTCAATGAATTCTGGGAAAGCTCAGAAAGAGTTTGACGATAACATTTCTATAATGGAAACAGAATTAACAGTTGATCATCCATTGACCAAAGAAATACGAAGCCCAAAAAATGACACTGTAAAGGATTTAGTACCTATCAATGAAATTTTACATTGGCCATCATCTCCAGTAAGGAAAAATAAGAGACAAGTACAAAAATTGCCATATGTTATAACTTCAGAAAAATGGAAAGTTATTGGAGAGGATAAAGAACAGAAAAAAAGGTTGCAGGAAGAAAAAAAGAAAACAAAAGAAAAGCAAAGGAAGACAAGAAAAAGCCAATACAATAACTAAACCCAAAAAATTACACTAGGACAAAGGAACAAGAAATCTAAGGTCAAAGTTGCAGAAAATAAAAAGTCAGTATGTATTCAACACAATATATTAATAAAACCTGCAGTTCTGAAAGCTAACACAGAAAATGCCATTACTGAAAATAGGCAAGAAAAAAGGAAGAAGAGGGAAGTGTAAACAACAAGATCACCGAATTCAACAAATCAGACAGAAATCTTGGTCCTCCATCTCCGGGATGTTCATTTCAAATTGGTGGAGAAAATAACTCAGAATCTCAACAGAAAGCATGCTGTATGGCACAGACTGTATCTAAGAAAAGACTTTTGATAAATGGAATTTATAAATGTGGCGATAATATGAGCGTAAACAGAAAAGGAAGAAAATGTTCAAAATGTATACGAACTTTTCACTTTAAATGTGAAAAAAATATTTTTGAAACATTTTGTCTGCAATAACTGCAATTAGTACTTGTAGTTAAAATTTTTATATAAATGTGCAGTGTTCTGCATTTAATAAAGCATATACCTACATTATTCTAGGTTTTATTAGTTATGTTTAAAGCAGTTTTAATTAAAAAAGATAATAATAATAATGTGCCAACGACTAAATCATCAGATGCCCAATATGATAGATATGCCAACCACAATAAATTATGTCCATCCTTGTTAGCTTCGTAAATTTAACACGGTATATCGGTTGATATGTTTGCTAGGCCAAAACATTTTTTCCATCTATTTTATGTTATTTTGAGTTGGAATGTTACAAAATTAGGTACTAAATAATTTTGGTGCGTTATTTTACCTGAATTTTTAAAAATATTAAAGCTATCCATAGGGACCGCCACGGCCCGAGAGATAATTTCCATCGCCTTACCTAAGCGGTCCCGATCGGTCCTTATTGCGTATTATGCATATTTAGCTTCTGCGCACCATTATAATATACAGTTGTGTCCGGCAGTTAAATAACAGTCTTGTTTTAAGTGTTGTAATTGTTGCAGAGTGTAAAAATGGCTAGTGATCGAACGAAAAGGATTTTCATGTTGGCAAGGCTGGCTCAAACTTTTGACGATGGTATAAATTGTTTTATTTCACATAATTTACGATCACTAATAATAATTGTATTTTATAATCTACAGAGGATGATAATGTCCAAGACTGTAACGACTCAGATCCATATGACTCATCTAATTCACTTGACGACCCAAATTATTTGCCAAGTGATGAACAATCGAACGCTACTGGTGAGAAAAATGTAATCTGTGATGATTTTTCGCCTAATGGCGACACAGAATAAGTGCTATTTAGATTGCGTATTGTTACATATATTTCAATATTTACTTTATATTGTATCGTCCATTTACAAGTAAAAATACAAATATTTCCGCTGAAATGACCCACATAGGTTCCAATCTCAGGGAGACATAGAGCAGTTCTGAATCGGAGGAATCTGATGATTTAAATGTTGTAGAACCAGAATGGAGAAACCCAGTTGGTAATCATATAGTTTTTCCTAGTGATTATGCCAATAAAAAAGGTATAAATACAGAATTAGCTGCAGCCTTAGTAGACTGCAGTCCATTTGAGTTATTTGTTCTGGGGAAGATATACCACAATTTTTAAATCTACACCAATGGACTCCCACCACACACGAAGAGATGTTAAAATGTTTAGGTTTGATAGGGTATATGGGCTTAGTAAGGATGCCAACGATTAGGCATTACTGGAGCAAAAAACGTCTCTTTCACTCTAATGGTGTTGTGTCTAATACAATGAGCAGAAATCGTTTCGAAATTTTGCTTCTGTTCTGGCATTTTAGTGATAACGAAATGTGACCACCTGACGATCGTGCATATAAAGTCCAGCCACTTATCGATTTGTTGGTCGAAAAATTCCAAAATGCGTTTACACCAGGAAGTACTTTTTGCACCGATGAACCACTAATTACATTTCGAAGACGGCTAGTTTTTAAACAGTATATTCCGCTTAAAACACATAAATATTGAATAAAGATATTTAAGCTATGTAGTGGTGAAGGCTATACCTGGAATTTAAAGTTATACTGTGGAAAGGAAAAAGATGCTAGTGCGAGCGTACCTACCAATATAGTGATAATACTCTCTGAAAAGCTGCTAGATCAAGAAAGAACAGCGATAACAGACAATTGGTATACTAGTTTGCACTTGGCCAATAAATTGTTAGATCGTAAGACACCTTTTAGGAACCTTTAGATCTAATAGGCGGGGAAACCCCAAAAGAAGTAACCCAAAAAAAATTAAAACGGGGAGACATTGTGGCCAAAGAGAATGCACGAGGCATTACGATAATGAAATGGAAAGATAAACGAGTTGTTTTGTTGCTTTCCACCAAACACACATATGCAATGGTGGATAAAATAATACGAGGTGAAACTAAAGAAAAGCCACTAGCCGTATTGGAATACAATAAAGGTAAAAGCTCCATAGATCTCTCCGATCAGATGGCCACCTACAACTCGGCATTACGTAAATCGAAAAAATGGTATCGAAAAGTTGCCATAGAAATCCTTTTCGGCACATGCATGATCAACGCACATTATCTTTATAAAAAGATGAATAATTCAAATATTTCGAGAGGGAACGCGTTTACGAAGAAATGCTTTTTCCAGACGTAAAGGAGAACACAAAAACTAATGATGAGGATGCAAATTCTACTCAAAATAAAAAGCAATTGAAAAAGTGCGAACATCGTTTCAAGAAGAAAGACGAGCCTTCACACATGACCAGAAAATGCTGTAGAGGAAAAAACAAAAGGAGAAATATAAGAACAATGTAAAGAAAGTATCTACATATTGTACTGATTATTATGATCATCCTCATTTTGCCTAGAATGCTTTAATATAGCTCACATATAAGACATCAATTACGATTACAGTAGTTATCATAAAGGTTTTCTGTCATAAAAAAATATATGAAAAAATATATTCGTTTTCTTTTTTAGTTTTGTAAACTATAATAGCTTTGTATTTCATTTTTTACCAATAAATAGCATTTAAATTGACAATTGGCTATTATCATGCTATTAAATGTTTTTTCATGAAAATAACTCTTGAAAATTTGGAAAAGAAAAAAATTAAAACTCTTATGTTTGACCTCTTTCACTAGGCCGAGCGGTCCCATTTATGCCATTAAATGCACAACATAGGCGGTCCACTGGTCCAGAAAACGGAAAAACAAACTTAATAACAAGAGGTCTCTAGGGACCGCCGCGGCCCAGAACGAAAGTAGTACGTCGGTCCCTAGGGACCGCCATGGTTAACGTGTTTATATAAAACAAAAATAACCATAGAAAATGGTGATGTCAAATTAAAAATGATCCTCGAACTTTTCTATCTGCTCATCTTTTACTTCACATAATCAAGTATCAGTTTTCTTTCAATGCAAGTAGTGTCCGAATAAGAAACCGAAATGTTCTGTTCAAGGTGTGTTCAAGGTCAGGGGGCAATGACATGTGTGGGAACAGGATGCTATCTAGCCCATATCCGTTAATTTGTGACTCATATAAACATATAATGGTATAAACAAATACTTTTGCCATGACAGATTACAAAAATTAATATGATTAGAAAAATAAACTATATTTGCTTCAATAAAAATACTCTGTATATCATTCTATCAAGTAATTGTTAAGTTTCTTAGTATATATGTATAAAAATTAATTAATTAAAATTAAACAACTAGAGAATTTAGGCGCGATGATAAAAACACCCTGTACATACTTCTTGGTTAATGTTTTCATTCACCTAATAAAGATATGATGGATATGCAATGTACTAAAATAAATGCACATCCTAAGTTTGTTTCTTTCTCATCAATTTAACAATTATTAAATTTTATTTATCTGGTTTATTATACTGGTATTATGTGTGTCATCAATCCTTGAGAAAGATATGCCGGCTTAAATGGCATATGGTATTTATCCCTAATTAGAGACCTGATAAGATAACATGAGAAATTCACATTACAGTTTTACTTTTGAGGCTTAAATTACATTGCAGTTATATATCTAATTAATACATTTATTCAGCAACTGGCAGAGGCATAGCTGTAGGGGTATCGATGATATGTGACCCATCACTAGGGTTGCCCTGTAAGACTTTAAATAGAAGCTTAAATAAATTTTCACAAAAAACAAACTAGACATTATACTCTTCCTCGTTTTATTATAATAAGAAAAGGACTTATATTGGAACATTTTATTATAAGGAATCGACTAGACTAATGTATATACTGTGCCAACTAAGAGATTGCTATATGTCACTGAGTGATGACAACCCCCATAGTTGAAGTAGAAATAACAAAAAAAAGATAACACAAAATTTATATTGTCCTCAATCAAAAAAAATTACATCCTGTTATGCAGAATACAAACTGCACTTTCTCACAAACATGACGTCATCAACATCTGTAAATGCATACAAAGTACAACAGAGACCTATATTTTTTTTATTTAAATGAACTTAATAAATTAATGCATGAAGCTTGAGAAAATGATCTCTTTTATTTTCACAATTAAATTCTGGGGGGGTTTGTAACTTTCGTGTGAATATTTACAATAGATTTAGTCACGCCTACCAAAAAAATATGTGTTTGCTTTTCATTGACTCTTAGAACTTTAATTATTACTTGTAATTCTTTTAAAGCAATATCACTGGTTGCAATAAAAATTCAAATATAGTGGGATTAACACTATATATCTCTACAGAAAATAATTTAAGCTCAGTTTATTAAAACATTATTTTAATATACATATCACGATGAAACTTAAAATTTCTAATGGTACTTCGAGTGTGGTTGATAGACCAAGAGAGTCTATCAAAGTACCGTCTCATCTAAAAAAAGATATCAATGCGAATGACTTCGAGAGTATTCAACGTGAATTTAATAGAAGTTTCGATAGTACGAGTTCCGGCATTAAAATTCTTAATGGCTCCTTTAGTACACTAAAGCCGATAGGATCTAGAAGTGCGGTTAAATCAAGCAGTAATCACTTCAACCCAACTGAAATATCCACTCCTGACGAAGACGTTAGTCTTAGTGTACCAAAATCGACAGGATCCAGAAGTACGGCTAAATCAAGCAGTAACCACTTCAACCGAACTGAAATATTCACTCATTACGAAGATGTTAGCGTTAGTGCACTAAAGCCGATAGGATCTAGAAGTGCGGCTAAATCAAGCAGTAATCACTTTAACGCAACTGAAATATCCACTCCTTACGAAGACGGTAGCGAAATTGAAGTAGATGAAAATACGGAAGAAGAAGACGAGGAGGGGGAAGCCCTAAACGTAACTTTTAACTATCAGGACGACATTTTGGAGGAAAATGAAGCCAGCAGTCGGTACATGCAACAAGTAGCGGGATTTGTTATACAAACGAAGCAAATGGTTACAGCAAAATCCATAAAAAAATCGGAGTTGCTGGAAAAAGTCAAAAAATATCAAAAAAAGTGAAGAATGTGCAAATTGCACTTAAACAGGTGGACCAAATAATTTCATTTGGGAATCAAGTGCCCAAATTTATAGAAAATTTGATACAAAACTTTTAATTAATTTTATGATTACCTTGTATTTTAAGCTTATTTGTAGTGCTTTTTATGTAAATATTTTTATGCAATAAATATTTTCAACTTATTTCTTTTTTATTTCATCGATAATAATTTTTAAAAAAGTTAAATGATTAGAAAAATCTGTTCATAAATTTACTACCTATAAAATATTTAAAAAAATAAATATTAAAACTTCAGAGACACAATAATTTAAAAAGTGTAAATGTGTAAAAAAAATAGGATCAGCATATTTTAAATTCCAAATCTTGCATACTGAAATCTGAACAAATTAGAACTTAACACAAATATATACAATAATTGCACTGAAAAAGTAGCCAGTTTTTAAAATAAATCTGAAAAAAATACTACCAAACTTAGCTAACTATTTTTAGTGTGGAGAAAGTATCCTTTTATTTTACAAGATTTTTGCATCTTACACAAAATGAACATAATTTAAAAACCTGCCCGACTCGCCTATGATTAAGAATATTTTAAAACTTTTATTATAACATCACACTTCTTGGACAACATAAAATATTATTTCACATTTCAATTAGAAAATATACCGAAAAACTTATTTTACTAACTAGAATTTAAAAGAGTAACTTATATGTGGTTAAACACGACAAACTGAAATTATATCTTTGAATTTGCACAGATGTTTTCAACCGACGAAAATATAAAATTGCATTATGATTTATGACTAAGTGTATTTGACAGAAGCTTTGATAGTATAAGTTCGAATGTCAGAGTTTTTGATGGGTCTTTCGGTAATTTGAAACCTATCGGATGTGAGCGGATTGTAAAAACAAGAAACCACCCAAATGAAACATCCGACAAAATAACAAAATCAAGTAACAGCTACTCCAGCTCAAGCAAATCATCAAAACCAAGTACTAGTAGCTACTTTAATCCGGGCGAAACATCTTTAGTTATCCATTGTCGGACTGGCCAGGCCCGCCGACTCGCGATCGCGAGGGGCCCAACACGCCAAGGGGCCCGTTCCGAAGGGTTTCTCTACAGACTCTACATTAAATTTACTTTGTGGTCCAAATAAAAATCCATACGTGACGTTTTAGATTTAGCGCATGGTGCAATTGGTGCATGAATTGCTTGCAAAGCACCTTACAGAGTTATCCCTACCACGCACCGAGATATCACGAATATTTTCGAATATTACCGAATTTCCGTTCATGCGATTTGCTGTGCACTATCAACTGAGTCGCTTCGCTTGATGGGCAATAGCTCTGGATCTGGGAAGTACCTAGTGCGTTTATGACATGACTAATACACTTGTACATATAGGATAATACTAATAATTAGAGTGCATAAGCCATAACCAAGTTTTTAAGTCTTCAGTGTGAAAATGAGTGATACGTGGCAACAGAACCCAGTAAAAAAAATCACAGTGAAACTAGTGGGGCAGCTAAAAAACGAAAAAAAAAGCAAATGAAATTATTGAAAAGGAAGAATGCAAAAATTACGTCATATTTTTCTGCACCTCAAATTGCAAATTATGAAAGTAAGTATAGCAATAAGAAGAATGTATAATAATTAATAATTACAGATGATTAATGATTAATTATATAAGTGGTTGAACAATAGCGCACTAAACTAAAGGGGGATTTTTTATTATTTGTTCTTACTTAAGAATATTTATACATAGGATATGTGCTTTGAAGTGCGCAACTGCTACCTGCCACACCAAACATAGACATGTTTTTTAAATTTTATACAGGGTAGAGTTTTTCATTATTAAATTGTACAGGGGTATTCACAAAAGATTTTACCCCCTTAACTTTTTAGTTTTTGTAATAGAAAAAAATGGCAGACCAAAGTTTTAGGAAATTTTCTTAATTTTTTCTCATTTCAACGCACTAAACAAAAAAACAATCGAGCATCGCGTTTCAAAGTTATAAACCAAATCTGATTCTTTTTTTAATAGAAAACCCTATTTGTTTTTAGATTTTTTAACAATAGATATATAAATGTCATATGTTTACTCCAACAGTTTACGTTATATAGCACATTTAAATATGTAAAATTTCGAGTATGTAAATTTCTCTGTTTAAATGTGTTTATATAATGTAAACAGTTGAAGCATCAGGAAACATATAACATGTATATATTGTTGGAATCCAGAAAAAGCGCAGATTTAAAAATCCAAGAACAAACAGGACTTTCCATTAACAGATTTGGTATCTAACTTTGTAACGCGATGCTCGATTGTTTCTTTGTTTCGTGCGTTGAGAAGGGAAGAAAATTTCCTAAAACTTTTGTCTTCGCCATCTTTTCTACGACAAGAAAAAAAGGTAAAATCATTCGTGAATACCGCTCTACAGTAAATTCTTTAATTTTCAGATGAATCTTCAGACGAAGACACTGAAAATTCTGAGAAAAATGAATCATTGCTGGGGCCAAGTACTTTGGCTTCGGCTTCTGCTTCTGACTTTATACAGTGTTCAATCAAGGGATCATTTATTGATATGCATGAGCCTGACTGATAATTCCAGTACATCTGAAAATTTCGTACAAAAATTTGACAATGAAAATGGCTCATTAAATGCATCAAATCGGCAAATTAATTATTTTATTAGACCGCATGAAACTGAATCAAGTGATATTGAATTACAGTTTTGGAAGAATCATCCAATACAACCAATGCCAACAAATAAAAAATATCCATTTAACCCTCAAAAATTATACTTCAGACAATTATTAAATAGCGATACTATTCAAAGAAAGTGGCTGTCGTATTCCGAGGAATTAAATCAAATATTTTGTGCAAATTGTATGATCTTTGGATGTAAATATGATTTGGATTCTCTATTTATTAATGGTTATAAAGTTGACGTCAAATCTGTGTATAATGCTGTGCAAACCCATGAAATTTCAAAAGCTCATTTAACTACTACAGCTTCGGTATTAAATTGTAGTTCTGGTGTAAGTATTGATAATTTACTTGAAAAAAGTTTAAGAGAACAACATCAAAGCCAAGTAGAGAGACGCAGATTGGTATTACGGAGAATTATTGATATCATTATGTTTATAGGATGTCAAGGTCTTTCTTACAGAGGAAAAGACGAAAGCGCTTTTAACTTAGAAGACGTTAAAAAGAACCATGGTAACTTCTTAAAGTTAGTTATTTTACTAGCTAAATATGATGTAGTATTAAAAGAGCATGTTACACAAAGCACTGAATTGAGTAAAAAAAATAAGAATAACCGTACTGGGGATACCAAAGAAAAAAGTAGGTCGTGGATCTACCGTTACATTTTTATCAAAAACATTCATTAATAAAGTAATAAATATTACTGGAGCCGCAATTCAATCACATATTATCAATGCGCTAAAAAAATTTAAGCAATTTAGCATTATGATTGACAGTACTCAGGATAGTGCAGTTATGGATCAACTGGCAATTTGTGTTAGATATATTGAAAATGGGAAGGTTCAAGAGAGGCTATTACATACAGTGGTTGTAAGTGATGCGACAGTAAAGGTTTATATGATCATCTGAAAGATATTCTCACAACATTTGATTTAAGTATGTCTGACGTAATAGCGTGTTCCTTTGATGGTGCAGCTAACATGAAGGAAGATTATAACGGCCTGAAAGCCCATATTATAAAAGAAAACCCCTTGGCATTATACACTCATTGTCAGGCGCCTGTTTTAAATTTGGTTATGACGGACTCAACATCACAATCAATTAAAGCTGAAAAATTATTTGGTTTAGTACAAGGTGCTGTATTTTTAAGCGATTCTTACAAAAGAATGAGCGTTTGGCAGAATTTGACTCAAACGACAAAAAAAGGGCATGAAAAATTGTATCGGTTAAACAAAATCGGCGCCACACGATGGTGGAGCAAGACAAAGCTCTTTCATCTGTTTTTGAATTGCCAGAGAAAATTAAACATATTGAAAACTGTAGGTTTGTTACTTTTTTTATATTTTCTTTTAAGTATAATTAACGGTCGATATGATGCAAAAAGTAAATTCACTGCCCAAAGTTTGTTAGAAAATTGGATCAAGTTTGAAACCATTTTTACTGCGGTAATCATTTTAGATTCCGTGGCTGACAATGAAGAAAGAGATGAATTTTTTGATTGGGTGAAAAATAATATTCATCAAAATGGATATAACTGCACCCAGTGCTTATCCTGTGTTTTTCAGGTTCCAGTGAATTTGTCCTCTCAGTCAGGTTTATTTAATACCCTTTATGTTGTGTATAAATATGTCCTAACTTTACCCTGCACGCAAGTCACATGCGAAAGAGTTTTTTCCAAATTAAAAGAATTAAAGAAGCCTGAAAGAAGTGAGCTCTCTGAAAATACATTAAGCCCTTTGTTACTAATGTATGTTGAAAATGATTTACTACACCTAATAGATAAAAATAAAATAATTGATGAAATAGCGTGTTCGTCGGCAGAGTTAAAACGAATACCGTAGAATAGGGCTACTTGGGACGGACGGGCAACTTGGGACGGACGGACAACTTGGGACGAAATGACGTTGTTAACCTTAAATATTTTTCGCGAACTGTCAACAAGTGAATTCGAACAAGTGAAGGCAGGGGTTTGAAATTGCAATACTTAAGGTGAATAAAAGTGGTGTGTTGGTAAAATTTCAGTTGAAAGGTAATTTGTTATGTAGCTTTGAATAAATTTATTAAATATACTGAATTTTCAACTGCTAAAAAACTTCATCTGTACTTTTTGTGCGCCCGGAAAAATTGTTTGGCCTTTCCTTAATATTGATTTAGTATACATTTATGTAGAAGGATTCGTTGCAGTTTACTGTAAAATTAAAAAAAGATATTTAAAAAAAAAAATTATGTAAACAACACCCAAGACCAGACAACTTGGGACAGTTAAATTATTTTACTATTTTAGGTCTAAACTCAGTTCTAAACGAATAGAGAGATGGTAGGGAAATACAGGAGAAAGATTGTTGCTCGGAAATATCATAATTTTGATGACAAGACACTAGAAGAGGCATTGGAGGACATAAGGGCAAATAAATTATCAATAAGGGAAGCAGCAGTAAAATATAATGTGCCTAAATCGACGCTCCATAGAAAAATACACGGGAAAAATCTTAATTAATATGGACATCCCACCACATTATCGAAAGAATAAGAAGAATTTATGTCTATGGGAATCTTGATTGCCGCTAATTGGGGTTTCCCCGTAACCAGATATGACTTACGACTTCTAGTTAACACCATTTGGATCGAAAGGGAATAAAAATTAGGGGGTTCAAAAATAATTTGCCAGGGAGAGATTGGGTTGTGGGCTTCTTAACACGAAACAAAAATATACTGTCAGAAAGATTGGGTGAAAATATAAAGAGGGCTAGGGCAGCAGTAAGCTCAGAAGTCATAGAAAACTATTTTCAAGAACTCGAGGTCTCACTGGAGGGAGTAGCTCCTCAGGCCATTATTAATTTAGACGAGACAAATTTGAGTGACGATCCCGGGAGAGAGAAGGTTATTGTAAGAAGAGGGTCCAAACATCCAGAGAGAATAATGGATAGCTCTAAGTCAAATGTATCAGTAATGTTCGCTGGTACAGCATCTGAAAAACTATTGTCTCCATATATTGTCTATAAAGCAGAACATCTGTATAGCTCTTGGACTGAAGGAGGACCAGAAGGCAGCAGATATAATAGATCAAAATCAGGATGGTTTGACTCCGTGATTTTTGAGGATTTTTTTTGACACCATAATTGTGTCTTATTGCAAAAAACTCGGAGATGGTCCAAAAGTCATTATATGTGATAATTTAGCTAGTCACCTATCTCTGCAGTGTGAAAATAATGGAATTCGGTTTGTCCTATTGCCTAAGAATAGCACACATATATGCCAGCCTCTTGACGTGTCGTATTTTCGACCTCTAAAAGATAAATGGCGAGAAACATTAAGAGACTGGAAAAGTAGCAATAGAGGATGCATTCCGAAAGATAAATTTACAGGCCTTCTCAAAAAAACTCTACAAATGTTGAAACCTGTTAGTGTTCAAAACCTGATTTCTGGATTCAAAGACACAGGAATTTATCCCTTGTGTGCAGAGCAAGTCCTTAAACGCATTTCTAGTAAAGAAACAACTCAAGAGATTGGCACTGAGTGAGGTGAGACCCTACATAATTTTTTTCAAAGAGAGAAGGAGCAAAGAAACCACATCTCTCAGAAGTGCACCAAAAAAAACGGTTGACGGTTGATCCAGGTCGAAGTGTATTGGTGTCAAATTTTGACAACACTGCACGATCACAACCAACCAACTCCAAAAGCAAGAAAAAATTACGAGGGATTTCTAGCAAAAGTCACGAACAACCTGAACTCTCTACATCCAAAACTTTTACAAAGCTACCCCATTTCATCGATTCAAGTGATGTAATGAAGATGTGGGTCTTAACATGGAGCTTGATATGGATCTTTTTGATATGAACTCTTCTCAAGTGTCTATTGAAGAATCACAGCTATCTGAAGATATGAACCTTGACCTGAACGAAGAAAATATTTTGGTGCAGCCCAATGATATGAACACTTGAAATAGTAGTTGATGAATTCTTGTTAACAAAAATTAAATATAATGCTGGGACAAAAAAGGAAAATGAAAGAAAATTTATTTGCCAATTGAAAGATGCGACAGATGATGAAAACTCTCTAGAACCGTTTATTTGCCAATTTATGAGACCCTGTCATGGAAGTGAAGATACATTCGTCTTTCCTACAGTGGAAGATGTTGCCAACATAGCTTTTGAGCAAATAATAAAAAAATTACAGCCCGAGAAAATCTTCAGGGGAAGATACACCTTTAATATGTTTAATATTAAAATTATATTTCTGAATAGTTTGTTTAATTTTTGTTGTTTCCACTTGAATAAAGTTTATTTTCATGATTATTTGAGTATTGTTTGCCTCAAAATGGAAAATAGTTACCTAATTAGAGCTTATATTACATTATAGGTGTCCCAAGTAACGCTCGACGGGTCCAACTTGAATTATACAGCTAATTTACATAGGCGTCCCAAGATGCCCGGTTTTAAGCCTTACTTGGGACAGTAAGAAAAAAAAATAAAAAGTTGGTATTTTTCTACAATATTTTTAAAATTGTGCATAGCATATCGTTCTTTGGCATCTTACCGGACTACAAAAAAAATCAGAAATTTTTTCATCAAAAAACAAACTTTGTATAAGCTTTAAAAGTCAAAATTGTCCCAATTAACCCTATTCTACGGTACTAATTAGTTCTTAGAGTGCATATGAAACATTTGTAACTATTTTGTAATTAATTTTATCTTTGGTCAACAAATTCTTTCAGTTTTTTATATGCACGTGTTTCGTGATACTAATTTGGTTTTTTTGATATGAGTTTAATATTTTTTTTGTTTGTTGTTAGTTTTGTTATATTGAAATGTTGTTTTGTTTTTCATTGTGGTAAAGCGTGGATTTTACATAATGTTAAAATGCAATAAAATATGTTGTTCTTGATTTTAGTTCCCTTCAATACCTTAAAAGGGGGTCCTCTGCGGAATTCAGCGAGGAGCCCTAAACATAGCCAGTCCGACACTGTAGTTATGTATGTCGGCGTATTAGCTTTTAAACATATAAATTCATAAAAGTTAGTTAGCGATATGCAACCAGTAATTATTTAAATTAAATATAGTTTTGCGGTAATATGAAATACATGCATATTCAAACTGAAAGCAGTTTGAAAATATTGTTGAATAGCTGGTAACAGGGTGGTGCGAAATAAAATACATATTATTCTAATTCTATTTTATTGTAGTAAAATGATTAAAAAATATACAAGGTGTCAAATTAATAGAAAAAAACATAGATTATACTTAAATCTTATACAATATATTACATTATTGAGTACAATTATTACTACACAAAGAACAAAATTCAGCTAGACAGAATTGGTACAAATTTAATCCACAGGTAATGCAGGAACACATTTTTCAATAAGTTCATTAACACTACCGGTAAAATGTTGTGTTACGTGTTTACCTACAATATTTGAATCTAGCCCTGAAACTACCTCGTAGAAACATGTTAAACAGACACTGGCTTCGTCCAAAACTAGAGCGTACTGTGTTAAACACACTTCTGGTAAGAATTATAATTTAAAAATTTAAAACTTTAACATCAATTTCTGTACTGTCTTCTTGTACACCCTCGTCATCCGAAAAAGAAACTTGTTCGATCTCCATGATTAGTCACTTTTCTTCTTAGGACCTTAAATTCTCTTCTGCACTGTCTTTTTCAATTTCTTCTTTTTGACGTTTCTCTTCTTCATCAAGTTTGCGTAGTCTTTCTCGCTCCGCAAGCCGGAACTCCCTCTTAATTTTTTTAGACTTTCCAATCAATGAAAAGGCACTTCTCAAAATATTCTTTGCTTCAATACCTTGCAAAGGATTGTAGCTTGGAAAGTCGTTGCTATCCCAGGATTCACTGCTAGCAATCATAGCTGGTTACTGTAAGATAGTAAGTACTACTCAATAATTTCATGAAGCTCCTCTGCTATTTAAAAGCAAATTCCGCCACCAAAAATAAAATGTAATGTATCATACATCCGATCGTCAGGACCTAGGAACCATTTATAAAATCTATTTCCATAATTATGCCCATCTGGCGAGCAGATGATCATACATCCGGTCCTCAGGGCATGGGAGGTATTCCCAGGACTGAGCTCATCTGGCAATCATATGATATATATTTGGTTTTATTAACTTGTCTAGACAAGTTAAGTGACACATCTGCTTACATTTATGGAACAGATGTCGTACATTTGCTAAGCAGATGTTACTTCCGGTCGCTAAGAGTTGATGGGGGTAATGGAATATATAACCCACGACGTATATCTAAGAGCATTAATCTTCAAAATATCTGCGTCTTTCAGTTTCTCCGAATATGTACCTCAGCAATATCCACCATCAAATGTACCAAGTGTGGTTGATCAATACTGTGTGTTCGACTCCAAAGACGTAGTGATTGGTGAACATCGATATAAATTAAATAAATAAGAGTGTAAATTTGTTTCCGTGGGACTTTCATACGATTCTGGTTTCGCCGCTTGTATAAAGTTTTCCGGAAACAAAAATGATCGAGTGGTTTTCGATGAAACCGATTGGATGCGATTCTTAACACATCAAGGAACAATACTAAATTATCTGTATTACAATGGCGAGGTAGATACAATACATGAGGATAACTAACTTTTCTATAATTTTCAAGGAGTTCTCAAATGCTCGAGTAATCAAGATTTCAAAGGAAAATAATTACATATACTTGGGATATGAATCGGTGAGCTGTTTACGAGAAATACTACCGCTAGTGAACTATAGATTCGAAATGATTAAAAATCAGCAATTTGTGACCAACCACGAGATTCTGGAGCTAATTTACATGCATCCAGATATCTTTGAAAAGGAGTGTAATGAAAAAGGTAACATTTGACGAAAGAAATAATCAAGTTCATCACCTTATAACGTGGAGCTTTGCATATAGTTCATCTAGAAAAATATATTTGGAATTCTTGGCAGTGGACAGACTGCGCTTTCACAAAAGAATCGAGGAAGCCTCAAATATTATTAACCCTATTTTAGATAATCATCATAGATGTAAAATATTTCATGAAAGATTTGAAATAAAAAACATATAATAAATAAAATTTGTTTTATTTAATCAGAATAGAAAAAATGTTTACATGTTTATACTAATTCATTTTTATTAATCCAAGAATTGTGCTTGTTGTCTAAGCAGAGCCATTTAACATATAGCCTATTTCCTTTTCTTCTCATAACCTTCTCTACTAAATAAATATTTGGATATTTAACGATCTGGAGTTCGTGCTCATAAAAGCCACCTTCAATTTGTTCTCCTTCTTGATCTTCCAAAAGGTAAGTGGTAGGATTAGTATTGCGTACTTTCCGTATCTTAATAACTTCATTTGACCAATTGGGAGTATATCCTTTTGAAAAAGCTTCTCGGTATTTACTTATTCTCACATAGTCACCTTTACTGAATTTCTTTTTACGTGGATCTACTGTCTTTAAATATCCATAGGCACGTTGCAATAAATATGTCTCATCTTTTTCAGTAACGTTTATAGGTTTCTTATTAGTGGTTCCATGTATAGTGTTATTATATCGTTCAACTATTTCTGGTAAAATATTTAACCACTTGTAGTTTCCTTGTAAACTGAACTGTCGCCACATTATATTTTTTAATGTTCTATTAATTACTCGTTCTACAACACTTGCTTTAAGGTTCGAATATGTACTGTAGTGGTTAATTTTCCACTTTTCCAAAATTCCTTTCCCATGTCTGTCTGTAAATTTTTCGGTACAGACTTAATTTCTAGTAAAATTTTCTTCATTGAGTTTGATACATCTATTGCATTTTTTCTTTTCACTGGCTGAGCCCATACAAATTTACTAAATACATTTATAACAATAAGGATATATCGGTAACCTTTATTACTTTTAGCATACGGGATCATTTCTACCAGATCAGCTTGAATTAGATCATTTAGACCTTTAACAATTACATGTCTTCTCCGAAAATTTTTCCCGGCTGGTTTATGTAATTTTTGAACTACATTTTCTTTAATCTTACTCATTTCGTAATATTGGACACTTTAAAACTATTCTGACTGAAAGTGTACTAGTTTTTTTTTGTGGGTGTTAGAAACATCAATTGATCACCCCTAAACAGCTCTAGACCAACGCATTCACTGGCTTTTAATGACTTATCCCCTTTTCTTAAATGAATATTTGTATCTAGAGGACCGATATCAATATTTTCAACTACTGCAGAACTTAAAGGAAATATGTATTCGTTAGAAACACGCGTAGATCTCCTCTATTAATTATGAGTAACCCAATAGCTTATTATCTACGTTATATGGAATCCCTGAATTTTTTCCCTGAACTGTCAATACACAATATTTATGAGTAAAATCATTAGGTTTTAGAAAATGTCTTCCAAATTTATCAATAGGCATGGTGAGCGTTCACTGAATGGGCTTATACTGTGCAAAAGATCTATACGTAGTCATTATTTAATGATTTTCAGTTCCCGTAATTCTTCCAAAATTGAGATCATTTCATTTTTATGACCATCATTCCCCGCCATTTGGGAGGTTAGTAAAAGTCTTAATCTATTTATTAATTCATTGGGATCATCATAATACACGTAATCAATGTTTTTATTAGACAAGTTCAGCATCCCACCTCTCGTAGGCTGATTAAATGATTGAGATCTAGGACGAATACTACTTTGAGATCTAGTTTTAGGTGCTGGGGGTTTATTAAATGAAGATGTCCTCGAAATTGTAGATTTCAATAAACCTTTATCTATTAAATAGGGCCTAATTATAGTTCTATATTTTACAGTATTCTTGGGTTGAATTTGCCCGTTAGGATCGAAATTTCTACGATAGGTACTAGTACGTTTTAATATATCTATATAATGATCTAAATCTGTCTTATTATAAGCTTTGGGATCTTTCTTAAATAATAATTCATACAGTCCAACAGTGCCAGGGTATATTATATCCCTAACTTTTGTCTTTATCTTCGATCTTTAATTCAGAGGCGCCTATCTTAAATTTTTCAGTTTCATAATCATGTGTTACGCCGTATATACGATCATTCGCCGACTCATCCCCTATTATGGACTCATCATTATACATTCTTGGTAAGGGATCATATGCTTGAAGATACTCTTCATTTGCTGCTGTTTTAGATAATTCTTGCATGTATTGATGACTTTTGTTTACTTCTTCATTAATTAAGTCGCTACTATTTTGTTCAACAATAGTTGAATTTTGTGCATTGGCTGGATCAGATTGATAAGTATCCTCCAAAAAAGCTGAGTCCGGTCATAGGCAAATATTTATTTACAACATTTACTGGAGATTTTTTTAGTCGTTGAACGTTTACTTTGTTCAATTTCTTCAGGTTCTCTTTTAATTAATACTTCTGATTTAATGTTTTGTAATAATTTCTGCAATGGTTCTGTGACAGGCTTATAAACCTTTCTCCAATTGAACTTGTGACTGTGCGATATCGGATTTTAAAGACTGGTATTTTTCTCACTGATTTTCTTGTTTTTATTAGTTCTTTAGCTAACTTTTTATCCATCTTTACACTTCGATACATTAAGAAGCACTGCATTTGTTCAGAGCATTAGTATATTATATATTATAGTCTAATGTAGTCATCAAACCCTTTTCTATAAATCCCATTAGTTATTGCACAATCTTTATCTATAACCGCAAATCCACATGGCTCTCTCCAGCACAAAGAGCAAAGGTCTTTAAATAATTGATATGACATATCGACGTTCACATGATCATCATAAATATGTTTGAGGTTTGTATTATCCTGATGAAAAATAACTATTAAATTAGCATTGTCCCGAATGAGTTGCTTTTAGATTAATGAATAGGTTTGACATAAATAAAAGCAGTCTGTATTCTTATGACGTCCGAAAAGTAATCTCGTATAATATTTTGATTACAAGAAGCTACATCATCGAAAATAATGATCGAATTAGATCTGATCTCTTGAGCTGGTATAACATCTTCTCTTTCATTAAATTCAAAATAACCTATTTCTTTCATTGGTTTCAGTACTTTTCTCAAATATTCATATTTTGGTTGGTACAAGGACTTCGAATATAGGTTAACATTTTCAAACCGTAGTCCATTAGGGTGTGTCAGTAACGTGTCAAGCAAATTTGTTTTCCCATACCCCAAAAAATCCGATGATCAATCCGCGCTTGGATAAAGCTCCAAATAGTTCACCGTGCTTCTGATAATTATTTTTCAGCGAACACTTATCGTGATTTAAAATTGGCAATGTAACATTTTGCTTTTCGATCTTCATTGTAAAACTATATCTAAGGAACTGTGTCGGCAATCATTTATCAATACTATTTATAAGATCGCGCATTACAGAAATATCAGTTTTGTACAAGACTTTAAACAGGTTATATAATGCTTATACACAATACACCCGCGGTTAATCATAAACGAAAGCGCGCAAAGAGTCAGACTTTGTTAATAACCTTATTAATAACTTACCCTCTGAATTGCATATATCGGGTTACAACTATTGTGGTCCAGGTACAAAGCTCTCTAAACGACTTGCGAGAGGTGATACTGGCATCAATCCATTAGACGAGGCCTGCAAAGATCACGATATTGCATATTCCCGCTCGAAAGATATAAGCAGTAGACACGAAGCAGATAAAGTGTTAGCAGAAAAAGCATATAATCGGTTTAAAGCAAACGATTCTTCAGTTGGGGAAAAATTTTTTGCTGGCGCTATGAAAGCTAAAATCAAACTAGGAATGGGAATGCGAAGAAAAAAGTACTCTAAACAGAAACGTGGTAGAGGGCTACGTAAGCGTACGATAAGTTTTAATAATGCAGTACAATAAGCACGACGTGGTATTCAAAGCGATAATTCTCTTATCAAAAACGCGAAACAAGCGTTATCATCAATAGGAACTAAAAAACGTTTCGTTACCAAAGAAACAAATCATTCCTATTCCAGAAACAGCCGGATTCCTACCTTTTCTTTTTACCTATATTAGCCGCGTTAGGGGCTCTTGGAAGTATAGGGGGCGGTGCAGCGAGTATTGCGAAAACCGTCAATGATGCGAAGGCTGCAAAACAAAAACTTGAAGAAGACAAAAGGCACAACTTAGCTATGGAACAGGTTGCTGTAGGAAAAGGATTATACATACGACCTTCTAAAAAGGGCATGGGATTATATCTAGCACCCTATAAAAAAAACTCCCAATAAAGCTAC
Source organism: Rhamnusium bicolor (assembly GCA_029963845.1). Classification (NCBI taxonomy): domain Eukaryota; kingdom Metazoa; phylum Arthropoda; class Insecta; order Coleoptera; family Cerambycidae; genus Rhamnusium; species Rhamnusium bicolor. The sequence goes on from JANEYF010001675.1 coordinate 95,773, forward strand.
CTCGCCGAGCGTTAACCAATATAGATTTAATTAAATATGCTAAAGATCTACATATTCCAAACTTTCGCAGTGTATTTATGAAAGATGCGTTACCAGTTAAGATAAGAAAAAATGAATGTGGCATAATTAATTTAGATACTTCATCAGGGCCTGGTACTCACTGGTCGGCATATGTGAAGAAAAAAGAACTCGTTAGTCTATTTTGATAGTTATGGAAACTTAAAACCACCAAATGGAGTCATAAGTTATTTCTATAGCGATGGTAGCTTAAATGAAGTTAAATATAATCATGATCAGATGCAAAAATAATTCAAATAATTGCTGTCACCTATGTCTAAAATTTTTATATAACGAATGTGAATAAAAAATTTCTTTATTATGTGTGTAATTTTTAATTGAACAACATGTCCCCACCCATTTCTCTTACGGGGAATTCCTCCACCTTAACAACAGACTTCAATCCACCTATATATTTAGAGGATAATTCTGATTATGTTATCGGTTTATCAAACTTTGAGACGTTTAATGTTATACCAAACATAGATGAAACAAACAATAAATTTACTTATGGTAATATAACCACAACTATTAATTAATAATCTTAATAATTTTATTCAAAAAACAACTCATAAGCCAGCTGTTATTAATATTATCGCAAATCGTAATACTTCGACGGTTAAAATAGAAACAAACGTCAATATCGATTTTACATCAGAAAATTCCATATGACGTCTTTTGGGATTTGAAAAAAGGGTACTTAAAGCAAATGAATTAAACGAGTCTGACTTTCCAGTACAAATAATTAAGGTGAATGCTTTATGCATTGATTGTAATATTGCGACTGGTTCTTATTCAAATGGACTACCTGTTCACATAATTCATCAGTTCTTCCCAACAGTGGCGTCAGGATATAATGTTACACAGCAACCTCTTATTGATAACTCCATTATCGATTTCGAGTATCACAACTATCAACCTTTCGTGACTGCTAAATTTGATTATAATGACGAAATTAGAATCCCAATTCAAGAACTGGACGCGTATACCTTACCAAGTGAAAGTCTTCTATACTTAGAGGGAAATCTAACGAAAGATGATGGAACACCAGCTACTAAGTTAAAATTGATAAATAATGCTTTTAGTTTTCTCTTTAGAGAAATTCGATATGAGATAAATGGTATTGTCATTGATTCAAGTCGAAATGTTGGATTGACGTCCACTCTGAAGGGATACTTATCTTTTAATGAAAGTGAAAGCACCAAACTTCAAAATGCTGGGTGGTTTCCTAAAGATAGCAACGTTTGCATCCCACTTAAAATGCTAATGGGCTTTTCTGAAGATTACAGAAAGGTTATATTAAATATGGAACAAGAATTAGTTTTAATTCGAAGTAACAATGATTTAGATGCTTTAAATAGTGTGGATGATACAGAAAAACCTAGAATTAACTTTGATAAGTTTTATTGGAGAGTACCACATGTCTCCGTGGGAATACCACAGCAATTGGCTTTAACCAAGATTTTAGATAAAAATGTTGAAATATTGCTACCATTTAGAAGTTGGGAACTTGTAGAATTTCCTTCGCTTTCTCAAACTACAAGACATACTTGGCCAGTAAAAACTATAATTAAGTTAGAAACTCCTCGACATGTAGTGGCTTTCCAAATTAATAGAAAGAATAAAGTAACATCTAATATGAGTACATTCGATAATTGTAATCTTACAAATATTACAGTATTTTTGAATTCTGAAAGATATCCTTGCAACGATTTATTTCTTGACTTTAAAGATAATAAATACGCTACATTATATGAAATGTTCTCAAATTTTCGCCATTCATAATATTACGAAATAGGGAATGAACCCATATTTACACCTAAAGAATTCAAATCTAATGTCACCCATAACCCACATCGACTGTTCTCGTCAAAAGGAAACTATTCAGTCAGGATCAGTTATGCGCATCGAATTCGAAACAAGCGAAAATATTCCAAATGATACTACAGCATATTGTCTAATTTTGCATGATCGTTTATTCCGGTATAATCCACTAACAAAAATCGTTAGGCAGGTCTAGCCTACATAAGTAATGCAGTGTAAGCTACCCATTTAGTTTAGGATGATCACCAACTACAGAAAGGCGTTGAGAGAGCACCAGAGAAAACTTAGAGATTTAAAGAAAGCGGTTGAACTATATACTTTTAAAGTTGATGTGATGAACAAATTGGCAAATATAAAAATATGCCACTAATTTTGGATATCCAAGGATTCAAGGCAGAAAAAAATAAGTTTATTGTTAAGGGGCTAGCTGCGTATAATGGTCATAAAACAGCCCACTATATTTTTAAGCCGCCATTTTCTTTAAAACTTTTACCACCGAATTTAGTGAAGCCAGCTAAATGGTTAACAGATAATTATCATGGTATAGATTGGTCCGAGGGATGTACTCCATATTTCAATTTTGGAAAAATTATCCGCGAGTTAACCGAATATGAAGATATATTTGTAAAAGGAAAAGAAAAGGCTGCATACATAAAAGAGTATTCATCCAAACCAACATATGAGTTAGAAGAACGTCCGCCACTCCAATTTTCTGAACCCCGATGTTTTTATCATTCAAAATCTAAATGTACGTGTTCTCTATCAAATGTATTTTATCTTTATGAAAACTTTATAATGTCATAGTTAAAAATAAACAAATAAAACAAATTTAATGTATTTTTATTTACAGTAGGGTAGGAATGAGAGAACTGGAACACCCTCCATCGCATCACCGGCACCCCCACCACCCCACCCCACCAATCGGAGATTTGTCCGTGGGGTGGGGTGGTGGGGGTTCCGGTGATGCGGTGGGGGGTGTTTCAGTTCTCTCATTCATAGGTAAAAATGCCCTAAGTAGGAATGGGAAGGGAAGGAATTACGGTGGGAGGTGTTCCAATTCTCTCATTCACAAGTAAATACTCTAATAGTAAACATAAAGAGTTTTAATGAGTGTTCTAGAATTCTTATTGAAATTGATTCGTCCCACTAAACCCCCACCAGTTTTAGTATCTGCTTCAAACGAAACAACTCCCTCGTACAAAATATCAAACTCTTTGAACAATTATCAGTTAAGAAGTTATACTCAATTATTTTCCTTCTTGTTATTGTTTAATCTAAGTGGTCCTATTATTCATACAAGCAAAGTACCCGTACTAAAAAATGTGCCTTGAAGATTTTTCAGGCATATATAGTTATCATTCATATAATACATTTGATGAGCGTTTACTGTCATTAGAAAAATGGACTGGTGATTTAACCCCCGTTGAGCTAGCACTAGCAGGTTTTTACTATACAGGTGAAAGTGATATCGTGCGATGTTTGTGGTGCAAAGTGGACATTCATAGATGGAAAGCTGGTGGTATGGCTATTAAAAATCATTTGAAGTATAGTAAAAATTGTACCTATGCAAAATTAATCAGAAAAAAATTTGATTTAAACATTATGAAGGAATGTCATTTAATAGCAACCACACATTCAGGTTTGATGGTTACGTCTTCAAACGAACCAACATCTACCACATATTCCAAGAAAAATAAATCGTGTTTTATATACTGTCTTAGTTTTAAATAATAAGTAATATTTATAGCATTTTATATTCATATTTATAGTAGGCAGACATTATATAAATAAATAAACTTTTACTAACTTTGAGAAAATAATAAATTTACAAATCAGGTAGTATAGAAATCATAATTAATAATGCCTTTCAAATTATATTCAGTACCATTGAAATAATATGTATGTGCACTTTCAAAAACCCTCTTATTTATTTAAGTTTTGTAATGTTATGTGTTTGAATAAAAAACTAAAACATATATTTATGTCTTTTATTACTACTATTCAATAATTGTTTAGTGACAGTTATATATTTTACAGCGTACTTTTGTAGTTCAACAAACATAATACAAAATATTACTAGAATAATTATGGCAACTTTATTTATGCTTTTCGTTACTGATTAATAACTCACTGTCTTTAAAATTTCATAGATAAATAATTATTTTAAAAGTGCTATAACATTCCTCTCATAGTATAAAAATATTACTGCTGAGTATATTTATTTTATCAAAATTATTCAGTATGATATTTCACACTCATAATTTTATTAATTGGTAGTATTTGATTTACTATGTTAAATAAAAATTAATTTTTCATAATTTATATTGTCTCATAATTTATATTGTCTTTCATATTTGATTCATAATATATTTGTTTTGGCAAGTCATAATTTTCAGAAACACCTCAAATGTTAATAAAAAACAGAATTATGTATAAATATATTTATTTTATTAAATTATGGATAATGCGATATTACAAAGCTTCTAAATTATATTAACAAAATTATATACATATATACATATATATATATATATATATATATATATATATATATATATATATATATATATATATATATATATTGGAATAACATTAAAATTAAATTATATCTACAAAATAAAATTAAATTACACCTACAAAATTAAAATTGAATTGCATCTATAAACACTCTTACTGTTCCGAGAAGGAGAAATTTTGATAAAAATATTCTACATTGCTTATATCGGTTTGAATTCTTTCTTCCTCACTCGTTAACGACAGTAACAACTGATCCAACACTTTTTGTTGCTGTCTCAACTGAGAAGTTTTATGAGTTATATTGTTCTTTGACACTTTTGAGTTTATTTGTGTACACATTAGATTTCTCAGCCAGGCAGCCGCGCAGATCCACTAAGAAGGCATCCTTTTCCACGCGAATTTTCGATTTTCCGTCAGCCACAGTTCTTTCCACATTATTTAAATATGCTGCCAATTCGATAGAAAGTAGCGCATCTTCTTCAGGGTCCCTGAAAGGTGATGATAGGTTAATAGGATCAAAGAATGCCATATTTTTCGGCGGTGGTGGTAAGGTGGCGCTTGCTGAGAATGGCACAACTGAAGCACTTATTTTGTTCTCCGTTTGTGATGTGATGGTTGATTGAGTTACAGTAGTAGGTGATAAATGTCTCACCCGTTTTTTAGCGGCACGTGATGATGACACCGCATCCGTCGCTGGGACTGCAGCTGGTGCGGGCACTACAGGTTCCACAATTGGCTTCACATCTGAGAAGGTACCGTCGAATACACATATATCAGACGTTACGGTGTCATTCATTAACCTGGCAGTGTTGAATGCTTGCACCACTTTATCTTCAAATGAGATATCCTCATATAACTCATCTGAAGACTTCTTCAAATTTAAAATGCTTGGTTTCTTTGGGTAGTACATTTTACTCTGGAATTTCTTGTACTCATGGGAAACTTTTTAACTTTTAACTTAGCTGCTAACAACTGTGATGCTACAGACAGCGTTCGTCTTTAAATAATCGATGCTGAAACTAATGCGGTGGGAGACCCGTTCAGGTGAAATTGCATCTTATTGCAAACATGTCAACGCTAAAGACGCGGTGCATGCCAAAATTACCCGTATTAGAAAGCAAGTCGCAAACTCTTCAAGTCGACCCACGTCGTTCAGGCCAAAAGCAGTCGCAGTCTCTTCAAGGTGAACACCAGCTTGTTTTAAGGTGGCAAATGCAGTGGTTAGTTACTTAGATTACTATTTCAAAAACTTTCGGTTTGGTGAAAAAAACATGTACTTACATGCTGACAATTGTGTGGCGCAAAATAAAAACAATATTGTTATGGACTACTTAAATTGGAGGATAATTAATGGATTGAATGAGACCATCACCATTTCCTTTTTGCCCGTAGGACACAGTAAATTTGGATGTGACTGGGCATTTGGTCTGTTTAAAAAAACTTTTAGGGTTACCTCTGCAAACAGTTTAAATGACGTCAAAGCGATTGTTGAGAAGTCAACACCAAGTTCTAAATTAAATATTGCAGTTTTGACGGGAGATAAATCCGGAAGTAATGTATTTGTTTCGGTTTTTAATTGGCAAGGCTATTATAGTCATATGGGCTGGAGAACGATTAAAAATATTATGAAGTACAGCCACTTTCACTTCAGCAAGGACTGGCCTGGTAAAGTAAAGTGCCAAGAAACTTATGGCGGAGAAGAGTCATTGCATATTATAACTTGCAATACAACAAGTCCTACACATCTACCTGACGTAATAAAACCCGAGGGTTTGTCAAAAGAACGGCAAAACTACCTTTTTGAAAAATCAAACCTTTTTGTGCAGATGCTACAAAGGACATACTTTGTCCAGAACCTGCACTAGCAACACCAATCTCTCCTAAACGCCGCAGATCAAACAGAAAGCGGACCAAATCGCTACAATATTACAATAGTTCCATCCTGTAGTTTCTCTTTTGATAAATAAATTTACCTATATTCAATTTTTGTATAATATATTGTTACGCTACTGGACTGTGTAGACTGGTTAGATGAAACTGGAATTATACTAACGGCCGGGAATATTCTGGACTGCTCTAGATCGTGTGAATGGATGTATAAATAAGACACACGGTGGGCCCAGTATCAGTCTGAAGTCGAACGTGAACGAGTAAAGAAGAAATACGAAAGACTTATAAGTGTTCAGTTGTGATTATAATTAGGACAGAGATTAATCTATTGTTGTTAATTGTCAATTAGTAAATAAAGTAGTGAGTAAGTGTTACCTGGACTTTCAATCAACGAATCTACGAGTGTAGGGGATAGCAAACACGTAATAATATATTTTCACAAGGTATGGAGGAGACAACCAGTGGTGTAACCAGACTTTGATCAAATCAAATATGTTTAAAAATATCTTTGTACATAAAAAAATCCAAACAATGGGAGAAAGGGTGGTTTTAACCCCCAAGTCCTCTTTCCTGGTTACGCCACTGATCACAACACATCAATAATATCCTAGGTATATCTAACATTCACATATTTTCCATTTATTTTTTGTTGGTTTGGGTGTTAATAAATTACAAAAACTGTATTCACTTCTAATCGTTTTAAACTAAACAAATAAATTATGTATCAATAACAGGCTCCGGCTTTCTTTCTGATGACGTATTTGTTATGCTTATAAATCATACTAATTCTCTGTATAGTTCTAAAACCATACCAATATAACGCCCCGACAATATAAGTTTTTTAGTCTTTTGAAAGCTCTTAACTTGTAAAGACCTAAAGTTATAATAAATAGAACTTAATACGCTCACTGTGTTTTAGATAAACCATACCTTCCCATTAGGTTATGGGCCCAGACAACGTGTGTGATCGCGAGTGAGTGTGTATTTGTAATTTGAGACAGTGGACAAATACAGTGAAAATAACGATGGCCAGTAGTGGCGTATTAACGGCACAAAAACGAAATTTAAAACTATTCAATGGTGAAAACTATTTAATGTGGAAATTTAGATTATTAGAAATTATTGAGCAAGAAGGTGCCAGTAAAGTGCTATATGAAAATCCACCAACACCAATTCCTGAGGAGTGGATGAAATGGGAACGATTTGCCAGAGGAACATTAATAGAGTACCTAGATGACACAATATCACAAATACCGCCAGGTCGTGCGACAGCGCCACAAATTTTGGAGAAATTTGACGGTCTTTACGCTTGTAAAAAGGTATCAACACAGTTATGTATCCAGGATAGGTTGTTTAATTGCAAACTTAAGCCAGGTACGTCTCTGAAAAAGCACATGATAGAAATTGACGAAATGGTGCGTGATATGGTTGCCTGTGGCGGGGAAGTAAGCGAGACGGCTAAAGTGTGGTATACACTAAACTCTTTGCCACCGAGTTATGCGTCAATAAAAGTTGCAATTAAAACTATGAGTGATGATAGACTTAACGCTAGCATTTGTGAAAGTGATGCTGTTGGAACATGAAGAGTATCTAGTACGAGAAAATGCTGATACAAGTATAAAAGCTCTTCATTTTCGCACCACAAATATATATGAAAATAAAAAGAAGAATGAGAAGTTCACGAAACGAAATAAGCCTATGTTTAAAAATAAGCAAGTGAAAAAGTGTTTTCATTGTGGGCGAACAAATCATCTCAAACGTGATTGTTATTTTTATAAGCAAAGTTTAAAAGCACAAGAAACAATTAAGAAAAGAAACAATCATGAAACCAATGCGTCAACAGCAGTAGTTGATAAATCGTTTGCTTTTATGATTTATGATGAAAATCAGTACAATGAAGACAAAGACAATGCATCACAGCGTTTTGTGCTGGACTCCAGTGCAACAGAGCACATCATAAAGGATTTAAGTCTTTTCACCGAATGTGAACATCTGGAGGAGTCAATTCGTATAACTGTGGCGAAAATAGGAACAGTCATCGAGGCGACATATATTGGCATAATAAAAGTTACAACTTCACTTGGCTACAATGGCGAGTTGAAGAATGTCCTCTGCAGTAAAAGTGTACCAACCAACCTCATCTCCGTAAGGCGCATCCAGGAGGCTGGAATGTCGGTATTATTTACGGAAACTGGACATGTGGAGGTCATAAAAGAAGGTACAACAGTAATTAAAGGTAAGCGCATGAATAATTTGTATATTATAGAAATAATAGTACAAAATGCGCATAATACAGCACGGGCTGTGGGTCACGTGGCTGAGGTGAATATGCAAAGCATTAGATAGTCAGTTATCTTTATTTAAAAACATCCAGTACATACACATAAATAACAAAAGTTTGAAAATTTCAATATGAAAGTTAAAGTGGTACCTTCTAATGTTTCAAAATCTTTACCAAGTAATTCGCGAAAGTCTGTAAAGTTATTACAACATTTAAAAAAAGAAGCAGATCAAAGTGACTTCGAGAACGTGGATATGGAAGAATTTAATAAGCCATTCGACTCAAGTTTTGAAGTCACAGGTGAGATTTCAAAAACTTAAAACCAATTGGTTTAAAACGAATTGGAATTCAATCAACCCCCATGTATGAGCCAATTACAGATGGCGAAGACAATAGCGTTGTTAATAAAACCGAATATGAAGATGAAACCGACGACGATGCCGCCAATGAAACTGAACCTGAAGAGGACCTAAACAATACGTTTGACTACACAGAAGACGTCCAAATGTAGGAACGAGACATACAAGAACACATGAAAGAGATTCGTGGATTGGTGATGAGAAATAAAGAATTTTCTAGTGCAAAATCAATAAAATGAGCGGAATTATTTAAAAAACTTAGAAAATATGAGAAAAAGGTAGTTAATACAAAAAAAGACTATTACAAATCTTGATGATATGTTAAAGACATGCAGTAAAATTTCCAAAATATTTAATTTAATATGTTGTAATATTTTTAACTAAGATAATTGTTACATATTTTATTAGAAAAATATTATTCAGGTTATTAAGCAAATCAAAATTTTTACATTTTTTACATACTTTACACCTACTCTGTAAAATTACATATGACTGTTAGAACTAGATAGTACATACATGTTTTGTATTTATAATACTATTTTTGGTGGGCACAAGGTGGGAGACGTCTTAGTAGAGATCGTTCTTGGAAATCGAAGATAACTGATTTTATTAAGTCTATTTCAACCAGAGAGAGTCACTATGGTCGAGAAAAGAGCTCTAAACACTATTTCTCTGAGGACTTGAGTATTCGAAAACTTCATTCTGCTTTCATTGAGATATATCGAAAATAATACTACGCCGCCTGTATCAAGACAGTGGTTCAATAACATTTTCAAATGGGAATTCAACCTGTCATTTGGCCCCCCAAGAGTAGACACTTGCCATAAATGTGACTTATACACTGTGTCCAAGAGAAGAATGCACAGCATGGGCATCTTGGAAATGGTAGGAGATACGAATTCGGTTAAATGGGGAAAAAGTTGCGTAATTAGGATACTATCACAATGGTCTTAACCAATGTCAAAAATTATTTTTCGTTTTTGAATTATTTCGAAAAAAAGTAAATTTTTTAAATTCGCTTTTATTTCTTTTCCATGTTATTATCAAAAATATGAAAAAACAAACAAAACATCCTCATTGTACTTTCTAATAAACTTTAACGTGACAATGATATTTTCGCCTTCCGACGTTTCGTGATCGTGGAACCATCAACTTCCTTTTTTTAAATACGGATTTTGAATGCAGTCTTCATTCTAAATTCACTTATGTATTACACATAGAGCTTACATGTTTTTCTCTAGTTATAGTCGTTACTAGGATTTATGTAGTACGGCCTTTACTTTGAAAGTTGCAAATAAAATGTATTAATTATTTCAGCCTTCAGCAACGGAAAATAAGGCAAGAAATAAATTTTAAATCGTTTATTTTTAAATACTGATTAGGAGCAAGCAAATCGGCAAATCCGATCACGTTTTCATCAATCTACATTTCTCATAAATGTGAACACTCTAAATTCAAAAGTAATACCACGACTTTGATTAAAGATTATTTCATTTAAACTGATAAAAGTCAAGCAAAAAAAATATGCTCAATGTGCTACACGTTGAGTTCCTTTTTTTAGTGATAAGTAGGCTGGTAAAAACAATGATTGTTTGAGTTTAACGATCTGTCATATTCATAAATAGTCGTTGTTTCATCTTGTTGTCTTTATACATATTTATACTAATGGATTCGTTTTCGAATGAAGACAAATTTGATATGGTAACATGTTACATTTTGTGCCACCGAAATTGTGTTGATGCTGAGAATTTGTATCACGATAGGTACCCAGAAAGAAGGCAGCCTGATAAAACAATTTTTAGAAGGTTAATGTCAAATCTTAAAGAACACGGTTCTTTCCGAAAACTCATTCGGTCGCGACAAAAACCATGTAACGAAGAGAAAGTAAACAGTGTATTGTTGACAGTTACTGAAAATTCACGTGTATCAACTAGAGAAATTGAACGAGCTACTGGGATATCAAAATCCACGTCCAGTTTTATTTTACGAAAACATCAGTTTCATCCTTATAAATTTAGAATTTGTCAAGGGCTTAGGCCAGGCGACGAAGAAAGACGCAGGACATTCTGTGAATGGTATACTAGAAAATGCCAGGATGATGAAAATTTTCCTCATAAAGTAATTTGGTCAGACGAAAGTATGGTTACTAATAATGGTATTTTTAATCGAAAAAAATACACATTATTGGTCCCGAGAAAATCAACACTTGTTCAAACCAGCCAGACACCAACACCGCTTTGGTTTTAATATGTGGGTTGCTATTTTTGATACAAGAATTATAGACCCTTTTATTTACCATGACTCATTGCCTGCCCAACGTTATCAGAACTTACTTGACAGTTATTGACAGTGTTCCAGTGACTGACACTATCTAACTTTTCTTTGAAAAATAAGATTATTTGCCTAAATTTAATCAATATTCCTTAAAAATCCGCAATGATAGTATGTTTGGCAACGTTGCACCAAATTTCAAGTAAATCAGTTGAATTCATAATCAGTTACAAATGGCGGGAGTTTACCATGTTGTTATTCTGTGCTAGTTTTAAGCAGATTGTTAAGGTAAGTCCATCAAACATTATTTGTTAATTTTTGTTGCACTGATATTAAGTTATTTTAAACTGTTTGTGAGTGTGTATTAAACATATTAAATTCGTTTTCAACGACTTTTATACCCGTAGATTGTCTAACCTCATTTTTGTTATGGTGTCAATGATTGGGTCAAGTAAAACCTATACGTTCCAGTTATTGACATGTAGTGTCAATGACTGGTATATTAGTAAATGTCGATTTGATAATGCAAAATGTTGAGATAGTCACATATAAGCTTCCCTCCAAATATGAGCTTGAACAAACATCTTGCACCAATTATTGACAGGGGTGTCAATTCATTGGTACATCAAGTGTCAATTACTGGAACACCATTTTTTTCAGGTATGGCGCCGAAGAAAAATTATACCAGGAACCAATTAAATGCAGCGCTTGATGCTATAGTAAGAAGGATGCCTGTAGCTACAGCTTCAAAAACTTACTCTATTCCTAGAACAACTTTATTGTATAAATCATCTGGAAAGTTACCTGTAGATTGCCGAATGGGACCAAGCACCATTCTTACAACCAATGAAGAAAGCCTCCTAGAACAATGGATACTGTCCCTAGCTAAAGTTCACCATCCAGTAAATAAAGAACAACTTTTAGACAGTGTCCAGCTCATAATTCAAGAAAGTAAACGACCACACCCGTTTACTAATTCGCGTCCAGGCCGTAAATGGTATACTTCATTTTTGAAACGGCATCCGATTTTAAGTGTGAGAGTCGCACAAAATTTAACACCCGCTCGCGAAAAGATATCTGAAGAACAACTTCGACAATGGTTTAAAGGAATCGAGCTGTATTTGAAATCCAAGAATTTATTTGATATAACCAATGACTCTACTTGGGTATTTAATTCAGATGAGAGCGCATTTTTTTCTCCAACCCAAAGGCGACAAAGTTTTGACAAAAAAGGGAGCCAAAAGTGTGTATAATGTAGGGACAAATGATGAAAAAGAAAATTTGACAGTTTTAGTAACGGCCAACGCGGCTGGAGAGCTATCTCCACCTATGGTAGTTTTTAAATATGAACGAATTCCAAGTCACATAGCCCACAGTATCAATAAAAGTTGGGGAATAGGTCGGTCGGAAAGTGGCTGGATGTGTGGCCCAACATTTTACGAATATATTACCAATATATTTGTGCCATGGTTAGTTGAGAAGAAAATTAGACGGCCAGTTCTAATGTTTATTGATGGCCATGTGTCTCACATGACATTACATTTATCCCAGTATTGCTCGAAGAACGCAGTCGAACTATTCGCGTTATGTCCAAATTCAACGCACTTGATTCAGCCTATGGACGTCGCTAAAACTGTTCTGGCAAAAATCAGTAAAAGATTGGCACGTTGAAAACCATGGAAAGAAGTTGCGAAAGGAGAATTTTGGCGGCGTATTTAAGAAAGCTTTATCTAATATTACAAAAGTAACAATCCAAAACGGTTTTAAAGCCTGCGGCATTTCACCATTTAATGTACAGAATGTGAAATTTTCGAAAATTTCAAATCATTTAACAGGGACGACTCAAGTTTCCCAATTAAAAGAAGGATTGGCATTTTTAGAAAAATTTATTCCCACAGAAAAGTTTAAAATCTTTCGTACGAATCTTGATATTGAGTGGAGTGGAAATGTCGAAGACACTTCTCTATTTATTTCTTCTTTATTTATTTTATTTTGGCAAGCAATCAAAAATAAAACGAAGGCCAAGGTCGAAACTGAAGTGGGCGTTGGAAGAGGGGGGACAGTAAATGAAACACATAATGACACCGAAGATGAGGACATCAACGCAAATGGAGAAAGTGCGACACAAATTAATATGAATTCCGAACCGGGACCTTCTGGACTGAATTTGGCAAGGGTGAATCCTGATAATCGCATGACACCAAAAAAATGTATAATCCACTCTGTTCATACCTTCCCCCCCTGTAACAATTTCTTCACCAGTGGAGTTAAATAAATCCCATGTCAATTCATTAAAAAACACTACACCATTAAATCTATCATCACTGAAAGAACAAGTCCCGACCCCATTTAAAAAAGCGCTGTTTTGGCCCGAAGAAACAAAATCCGATAAAAAGCAAAGGAAAGAGAAAATTCCTTCTGCCAATACATCAGAAAGTTGACAAGAATATCATATAAAAAAGGAAGTAGAGAAGAAGAGAAAACAAGAAGAGAAGCAAGCGAGAGCAGAAGAAAGAAAACGAAAAAAAGGATGAAAAAGCTACGGAAATCCAAAAAAAGAACAAAAAGAAAAAGAAAAGTGTCAATCTCTGAAAGTTCATCTGAACATGAAGAATGGATGGAAAGTGGCGATAGTCTCGATGATGTAAGTTTTAATTTAGAAGAGGAAGACATAGATGGGGATGTGTTACTGTTGTAGTATTGTATAGCCGTAAACTCGCGACAGGGAAATCAATTTTTTTTTTACTTAAAAAAAAAATCGAACTGTCTCCCAAGCCAATATCTTTTTTTTTTATATATAACAGGGCAAGGAAAACACTGAAAGAGTAGAAGGACAGAGATACATATGACACTTATTTCAGCTTCTGACAATAAGCAACTAATCTTTTCTTGCGGGATCCAAAAAACTGAGGACCGCTTTATCCACACACAAATCTTTTCTTCTTACACCTAGCCAAATTTTTTATCATATGCTCAGTTCTACACACTGGGTAATTTTCATACAATGACGTTAATTTACATTAACTTATTTAATGTTCCAATATTCGCATATTTTAGCTTTTAACATAATATAATTTTTTTTTCTTTTTTTTCTCTCTCTTTAAGAGAAGAAAAGTGGAACTTTATATAAGTATTATATTACAGGCCTTATCTAATCACGATATACTATGATGATTAAACATTGCTTAACTAGTAAAAAATTAAATGTAACAATACCGTTAAAATATATTGAACCTAGACTCCATCGTCGTTCCCATGTCTCAATTTTAGCACGTGTTCGAATATCCTCGAAATTCGACTTCTCAAGTCTACTAGGGCCTAACAGTCAGAGACAACATTGTACCACAAAGGTACACTGAATGTGATAATATTAACAAAAAAACGATCTTTCAGTCAACTTTAATTATCGACTCACAATTAGTAATCATTAATAGCTACTCACATCCGCAAAAATAACGATCTTTACTTTTTTAATAAAAAAGATATTTAACTTTTTCGTCAAAATTTTTGGAAATTCTCAATAATTTCTTATTCAACTGGCCGTAACTTTCTTAATACTCAAGTAATCTCAATGAAACAAAAACAGAAATATAGCCAAAAATCTCGTCTTGCCACCGACCGATATACATCAACACGTACACATACGATCATTCCAAAAAAGGCGAGAGACGCTAATCCCTGTAGTCGCTAAGCTAGGTCATACGAGGCCCGAGTCTTGCAGCCGTTGCGAGCGCGCCAGACGACACATCTTCCGTCCGACCTAAAGTACTCAGGACACGTCACTGTCACCGGCATCGAAACTGCTCTGCGCTGATTGGCTGCGTGCGCTCTGGGGGCGTGGCTGGATATACCCCAGGCCTCTGGAGCGCACAAAAGGAGCGCGCGCGCTGCTGGGAGCATCACTCCACTCCGTGCATTCAGAGCAGAAACATCTCTCTGCAAACTCGCGACGCGAATTATTTGCATATTCACTTTTATTATTATTCTCGCATATTTAAGTGGAGCTTGGTTAACTTTAATTTACTTTGCATTCAGGGGAGTCGAACTCGTTATAATTTCACTAGAATATAATTTTTCTTTTATTTAATTGGGAAAAGGGGAACTTGCATAGCTACTTTGGCTTCATTTAAAACATAATTAATTGTTTCATTTCTTTCATTACTTACCCTCCGAATAGGGAAGGCCCCTTCAGGGCCACACAGCCACCAGTCCACGGGGTCCGTCAACAGGCTTTTGATAGCGCTGCACCTTATCATTTGGTGCAGTTTGTCTGGCGGGACTCCTGACATAGAGCCTAATTCATCCTGGAAAAAAAAATAATAATAACAAATAAAGAAAAAAAATACAAATAAGGAAAAAAATTAATCCTTACAACAAAACAAACCAAGGACGAAAAAAAAACAAGCAACAACAAAAAAAATAATAATAATAATACAAAAAAAATCATAAATAAAAAATACAATTAAGGAAAAAAATTAATCCTTGCAAAAAAAAGAAACCAAAACCAATTACAAAAAAAAACCAACAAAAGAAAATTATAATAATAATAATATTACAACAACAAGGATGCCCATGCAACTCAGGTCCCAAACAGGGGCGGCTTCGCCCCGGGGCCCCAGTCCCAGAGCCCCAAGGTCTCCAACGTCCACGTCAGTCTCCAGCCCGCTCTTTCCTATCTATATTCCATTGGCCGGGCCGGTCCAGGGAGGAACCGAACCAGAGGCCACCCATGACTGGCGAATTCGTTGTCGAACAAATCGACGACATCACTTTTTCATAATCTGCCTCTTTCGTTCTCCGTCGTTCGCCGAGTCATCACCTCACACTTGACTCGCTGGACAGCTCCAGTTGAAGTTTCAAGTCCAAGTTCAAGCTCAATGTTCGCAGACACAAATCAACCGCGCAAACATAACTAGCCATTGGCAACCCACCGGAATTTTTCAATTCCACCCCATGCCTAACCCTGCCTCCCCCGAGGAATATCTGAGTGATTTGGCTTAATACACACACACTCGCACACCAAACCAGTAATTCATCGACAAGAACAACCACGCCAAGAAAGATCTCGACATCCTCGATCAGTGTTTTCCACGCCGTAGTCAAGAAGCCGTTAATACTCAACCGCGACTCGTTCAGTGCCACGAAACCAAACCTATCGACGCATGTAGGGGTAAGCACATGGTCATAACCATTTTTTTTTCTATTGTTTAGGTTAAGATTCAAGTTAGGGTAGCAAGTTTTTTTGATAGGGATTATTATTTCTTTTTTTTTTTGTATCATTTATAAACTACATTTCTTATTATCGAGTGTTTTATTCTGTATATATATATACATATACACATATATCACCGGCGCACGTGGTCCAGGACCATTGCCAGACCACGTGTTCAAGCCAAGCTTTAATCCGCCATCTTGGCAGTACAATTCAATCGAATCTTTTTCTTTATTTTTACACATTCATTTAATTATTTACATTTTTCTTTCTTTTATTTTATTTTTATTTATTTGTGTATTTTGTGCTAAAAGGACATTTAGCCCATATTAAACATTTATTAACGATAGTGTCCGTGAACATTCCTGAGGGAAAATCTAAGTGTAGGTACTTTTTTACTGTGCATGTACTTATTTTCCTCAATTTACAACAAAAAAAAAAAAACACCAACGCTTAAAGAACGTCAGCACGTGGCGACCACCGAGGGAGAAGACCTTCCAACGTGGTAAACACCATGGGCATGGCTATAGGCGGCCAGTGCTATTACAGCAGGTAAAATCGACAAAAGGAGTCTCACACTCGAGCAAGCCTCCAGCTTCATACGAAAGAAAAAAAATCGACTCTGGGATCCTCGTCCCTCGTCACCAAGTAAGTTCGGTCAGCTGGTTGGCAGCCAAACCTCGTTAAAAAACACCTAGGTGCGGCGTTTCTGGCGCCCTATATTAAATAAATTCGAAACGCGACGCGCGCCTAGGAACAAACCACGCAACACAACAACCAACCAGAGAGACCCTGACATTACTAAGTTCGTCGAGCTCACCTTTAAAATATGATGACATTCAAGTTGGAGATTTTGTTCTGGCAAAGTTATTGGGAGGAAAAGAAAGGTGTTTTTTTATAGATATATCTGTGTGGTACAGAAAAAATAAATATTCGTGTGATGATATAGAAATTTTATCTCTCAAATCAACAAACGAAAGGTCCACTTTTAAGCTGAAGGAGACTGATATATCTACTATTATGTTTGAAGACATCGTTGAAAAATTACCTCAACCAGAACTACAGAATGTCGGTGACAGAATAAAATACGTTTTCCCCAAAGACATTGATATATGCGAGGCATAATATTTTATAATAGTATATAAGTCATAACTACAATTTAATACGTTGTTTTTTTTTACAAAAATAAACGTTTCCTTTCTTGTATCAATTATTGGTGTATCAATTACTAGTACGTAAAAAAAAATCAAATATCAATAACTGGTGTCACTGACGAAATTTTTTTTATAATTTTTTTTCTTATTGAAAAGATTTTTTTTTAATACAATCATCATGTAATTTAGGTTATCAAACCATAAACTACAATAAAAAAAAAATACATAGAAAGTTTAAGTAAATAATCATGACTGAATAATTTTTTAATGCAATTCATTACCTAAAAATGTCAATTACTGGTGCCCTTGTTGTAGGACACGAGCACTAGCAGCCGATACGTAAGAAATTAAAATTTTTCGGAAAGAATTCATTTTTTTGCATAATATACACTTATAGCTTCGAAAACACTGGCAATTTTACAAAGAAACTGTACGAAAAAACTAATTTTTCCAAATTTAAAATATTTTTCAGGAAATTTTCAGTTCGCCTGAAAATAGACTAATTTTCAGTGACCCATATATGGCAGATGTAAACAAACCCATTTTAACACAAGTCAAATTTCATTGCACTTTCCAAATTTCAATTTTTCAAAATTCTATAACTCCGACCGTGATGGATATTTTTCAAAAATCTTTGCACAAAATTTTAGCTGATTTTTTATACTTAATTTATAGTACAGTCAGAACGACCGGTTCGTTATCATGCCGCAGGCCCTCAGCACTTTCAATAGACCATGTATACTAAAACCGCATTCACCACCGCACCTCACCTCTTGGACTTAGGCGAGGATTTTACTTATTAAAATTAACTTAAGACTTTAAACTAAAAGACCATTGAAAGAATTAATCGAATATATCATTTTAAGCTAGAGATATTAATCAAAACATTAATAATAAATAAATTATTTAACTTTTATTGCAGTTCATATTAGATTTTCATACAAATTAACAAATAACACACTGTAACTTCCTTATTAATTAACCGATTTTAATAAACTAAAAACAAAAATATTCAGTAGAATCCAAGCTGTCCAGAGGCATAAATATATTCAGTATAACTATTAACCACAGTTTCCAGAAAAGCGCGGGAAATGCATCTTGGTATGGGTTGAGCTAGGTCATACGGGGCCCACTTTGCTCGAGCGCTCGGACAGAAAACGGCGCTCAGACTTCCGCCAGACCCGTATTACTCTGGCAAAACCGATTTTTAATTTATACCAAGTAGTCTGGCTAGAACACATGCAAAGCTACGAACTAACTTCGACCAATCATCACACTGTATTCAGGTCCAAACCTTTATACCACCGCAACTTTAACCAATCAGAATTTTTCAATTCTTTTGGCATTAATAGCACGTCCCACACAGCCAGCCAACGCAAATTCTACAAGATTTCTCAAGTGCGAGAATTCATTACACATTCGGACGACCACGAAACGACGTAAACCTCGAAATACGTTCAAAAGTTTCAAAGTTGCCTGTGTTTTCGTTGCGAAAAAGTAAAAGAAATTCTATCGCGACGGGAATAATAATTATTAATCATAATTTCGCTAATAACAAAGTTCCTACAAGACCTTCCGACGCTGGAGGGGTAAGAGACAATTTCACTGACAGGGAAACTAGCATTCAACGTTTCCAGAGACTTTCCATGGACTTTTGCTGATTATCTTCGCTCTGACAAAGCTCAAGAGCCAAAAAACTGTATAAACTTATCTTTTCAGCTAGGTACATCAATACTTAGGCAGGCAGATTTATTTTTCAGCTATTGTTCATTTATAAACTTTTTATAAACTTGTTAATATAAAATAATTATTCAAGGCATTGTTTAATTTAAAAAAATTTTCAGGAAAGTAAAATTTTTTCAGTCATTTCTTTCAGTATCTTCAGTAACTAGTAACTTTTCAGTATTCACTACTTGTGTTTGAAAATTTGTCTGTTAAGTCAAATTTAACCGATTACATTTTTACTCAACCATTTTTCACGTATCCAACAATTTTAAACATTTGTGCATTGTGTAACCTCTCAAACGTGGTTTACCCGAGTGGCTCACCCCATATCTCTTTCAGAAACAAAACTAATAAAAAAGAATTCGATTACGCTTTCCCTCCAACTTGGGAGGAAATAAACTTGGTGTGTTTTAATACCTTTTCCCATCCTTTAGCCACTCGGACCCACATATATAAACAAAAACGTTAGTGCATCATTTCAACGAACATTTCTACGTCCTCCACTCTTACTCCGAACTTCCACCGAGGGACCTACCCTCGTCGTGGGATTCGCACCAGGGGCCTAGCCATAAGCGGTTAGAGCCACATAGGTAACGCCATCGCTACACAAAGAGTCTCATTCTCGAGCGAAGCTCGGAATACCAACAAATAAAAATCGACCCTGAGCAATAGCCGATCCCCGAAAGTTAAGACTTAGGCTTTGGGAAAAATATTGCAGAAAGCTCTGAGGCGGCGTTTCTGGCGCCCGACTCACTTATCACAAATTATAATCAATAAAAAATTTGAGGCGCAACCTCGCCAGGGGCTTTTTCGCAATAAAAAAGATTCACCCGGAGCTCATAGCCGTTAACACCCTTACCTTACTTCGTTTTTAAAAAGCAAATAATTCGAAAAACAACCAACTTTATTATTCGTATTTAAATTTACAAATAACGTATGGTTCAAACAATGAGCGAAATCTGCGTTGGTAACCGCAGTCAGATATATTTATAAACTATGCTTTGCAATGTCAGCAGAAGCTGTAATCGTAAAAATGATATCAACTTAGCATTCATAATTCGTCCATCCCTAAGATGAAAACAAAGGGGTAGGTTTGTTTTCTTGTTTGATATCATTTTTCGAATTATGGGTTACAAATAACTGGGTAATCTTATCTTTATTTTTTGATAAGTACCTGTATAACTATACCTATATACACTAGTCACAAAAATTAAGGGATATTAAAAAAAAGTTCCAAATTTTAGGGTGATTTTCAACAAGAGATAACTCGGCGAAAAATGGTCATACAGAAAATAAAAAAAAAGGAAATTGTAGCTTTAAGTGTCTAGTTTTTAGACCCGGACTGTAAAATTTTTTTGCGAGGGCGGTTTTCACATAACTATTCGAAAATCAAAAAAAAAAAAAATTTCAAAATTTTTTCTCGTCTTTAAAATGGTCTGTGGACCTCAAAAAATTTTTCTTCATCATGCGACCATAAAGCTCTTCTAGACAATTTAATTAGCTTTAATTTGATCTCTGAAAGAGCTCCATACGATGATTTGCCGTGGAGTTATCGTTGATCGAAGCAAAAAAGTCCATTTCAACTTTGACAATCGATTACTCGGGAACTAATGATCGTATAGAAAATGGAGGTCGGGTTTTGGAAACTGCAAAATATTCTCTATAAGACACAATTAGTGGTGATTGATAAAAAATTTTTTTTGAAGCGATGATGTTGGCTGAAAAAAAGTTGAACATTTGCGAATTTAAGGATATTTGGACAATTTGGTATAACTTTGGATATAGTGTATTAACGAAGGATATCGTCGGTAACTTTTTAACCTCAAAGTGTCCCTAAAATACCCTCAAAGTTGCAAAGCGCTGCGATTTTTTTTTCTTAGTGCCCCAAAGGTTTAAATTGATCGTTTCGGCCAAAAACATCTTAGCAAGCAATTTTTTGATTTTTATGCATATTTTCGACTTCAATATGGTTTTTTGGCAAAAAATCCTTATTTTTTGCTCAAAAACATGACTCGTTCGAAAAAAATAGAAAAAAAAATTTTTTCTGAAAATTTTTTTTCCAATAGTTACTTCTTTAGAATTACCGAACAAAGAAAAAATTTAGCGTTTTTGGTTGTTGTATTCCGAAACAAAAAATTCATTTTACTGCTTCTGTTGCAAAATTTTTAATGACAGCGATTTGAAATCTGATCGCCTTAGTGATGAATCTGGTTACAATGACTGGCAGCATTTAAGTGAACATTTAAACATTCATGAAAAGAGCAATTTACATACAGAAAATGTTCTAAAATTGCTAGATCTTTCTAACCGTTTTAATAAAAATCAAATAATTGTTTCTGAAATTCAAAATGTAATAAACAGAGAAACTAAATACTGGCAAGCTGTTATAGAAAGAATTTTCTACGTGATTCAGTTTTTAGGTGAGCAAAATTTAGCTTTTCGTGGAAGTAGTAATAAGTTGTTTGAGAAAAATAATGGTAACTTTTTAAAATGCATAGAAATGATTTCCAAATTCGACCCGATTATGTCAGAACATACAAAACGCTCTCAAATAAAAGATCACAAAAACTATCTCGGGGATAAAATACAAAATGAAGTAACAACTTGATCGGTGAAAATATCAAATCCAAAATTTTAGAACTAACTAAAAAGGCACAATATTAGTCCATATTATTAGACTGCACTCCTGACTCTAGTCACCAAGAACAAATTTCAGTTTGTATAAGATTTGTTAATTTAAAGAGCACGGGAATTAGTATAGAAGAACATTTTTTATTATTTTGTACTATTATAGATGATGTGTCGGGTGAAGGCTTGACAAAATTTCTTTTGTCGGCGTTAGAAAAAGAAGGCTTAAATATCAATGATTTGTGGGGTCAGGGCTACGACAATGGGGCAAATATGCGTGGTAGGCATAATGGTCTACAAAAAAAATGTTGGATTTGAATCCGCGAGCTTTCTTTGTTCCTTGTTGCAATCATAGCCTAAATTTAGTCGTCAATGATGCCGCAAAATCGAATACTTTGAGCATCAATTTTTTTTCTTAAGTTCAAGAACTGTTTGTATTTTTTTCAGCTTCTACTAAACGCTGGTCAATTCAGAAATCTAATTTATCTAATGTAACAAATTTAACTTTAAAACCTTTATCGGATACTCGATGGTCTAGTAGAATAGATGCAATAACTCCTTTAAGGTATCAACTTGGGGAGGTTTGTGATGCTCTGTTTGAAATAAGCGAAGGAAACTTTGAAAATAACGTAAAAAATTTGGCTGCATCGTTGGCCAAAAAATAGCAAAATTTTGAGTTCATTTGCATTCTTATATTGTGGTATAATATTTTAAGTAAAGTTAACATTGTTAGTAAAATTATTCA
Source organism: Rhamnusium bicolor (assembly GCA_029963845.1). Classification (NCBI taxonomy): domain Eukaryota; kingdom Metazoa; phylum Arthropoda; class Insecta; order Coleoptera; family Cerambycidae; genus Rhamnusium; species Rhamnusium bicolor. The sequence continues at coordinate 118,436 of JANEYF010001675.1, forward strand.
AAAACCGAACTTTGATGTTAAAGGTTTTAATGATCTATTGATTGATGCTAAAGAAATAGCATCCAGCTTAGACATATAACCTAAATTCAAAAAACAAAGAGGTCTAAAACCGCGAAAAATAAAAAAAAACATTGTTTTTTTAATGCTCTAGATGTAATCATAACATCAGTGGACGAGAGATTCCAAATACTTTCTTCTTACTCTAATAATTTCGCGTTTTTATGGAATATTGATAAATTTAAAAATTATTTTGAAAACGAACAATTAGAATTATGTCAAAAAGTTGAAAACTTATTAAACGACAAAACTCGCAATGAACGAGACATAACTGCCGTGGAACTTGTTAAAGAATTTCAATATTTACAAAATGTTGATGAAAAAGTTATTACGTCTCCAGAAGAAACTTTAAATTATATAACAATTAACAACTTAGTGGATTCTTTTCCTAATACGAACATAATACTTCGTATTTTATTAACAATGCCGGTTTCTGTTGCTACCGCAGAACGATCTTTTTCAAAACTCAAAATAATAAAAAATTATTTAAGATCGACCATGGGGCAAAACCGACTAAGTAATCTTGCTATCATTTCAATCGAATCGGACCAGCTAAAAGAATTAGACACCGAAGATTTAATTAAACAATTTGCAAAAATTAAAGCACGAAAAGCTCAATTCACTTAGCTAAAATATTAATAACAATACAGTGCAACCTCTATTATCCGGACACACGTTAATTCGGCTATCCAGTAATCCGGACTCTACAATCTTTGAGTTATAATTCGGACGACTTTCGATAATCCGGACGTGACGTAAGCAAAGCAGGTATAGACCTGCTGCGTAACTAACGGGTAATGTATAGTATGTGTCATAATTCAATTCAGTGTGTATTATGCCACTGCCGCCTTTCGTGTGCACGTAGTTATATTGTAGTATTTTTGTTGTTTTCTCAGTACATAAATATACATACATATAAGTATTTCATTATTTTATTAGTATGTCGAAAAGAAAACATAACACTTTAAATTTAGAAGAGAAAGTTAAAATCTTAAAATTAATAGAATCTGGTGAAAGTTTTGCTAACATAGCCTCAAAGTATGGTGTTGGAAGATCAACAGTTGGTGACATAAAAAAAGAACAAGACAAAAATATTGGAGTATGTTTCTTCTGGGGATAAAGGCGTTGGGAGCAGAAAAACGTTAAAATTAAGCGCTTATCCCGCAATGGAAAAATCGTTGTACACATGGTTTCTCCAGGAGAGGTCTAGGGGAACTCCCTTATCTGAAGACATTTTATGTGAAAAGGCGAAATTCTTTTACCAAAAAAATTGCTCAGAAAGACGACTTTAAAGCAAGTTCCGGATGGCTCCAAAAATTCAAAAAAAGATTTGGAATTCGTCAGTTAACTGTTTCTGGTGAGCTCCTGTCCAGTGATTTTAGTGCGGTAGAACCCTTCAAAGAAAAACTTAAAAAAAAAAATTAAGGAACTGAACCTCACGTCTGATCAATTATATAACGCAGATGAAAGTGGGCTGTTTTGGCGTCTTTTACCTAATAAAACTTTAGTTCACAGTGGCGAAAAATCTGCACCTGGCCGTAAAATTAGTAAGGAGAGAATTACATTTATGCCCTGTGCAAATGCATCAGGAAGTCATAAACTTAGGTTATTCGTATTGGGCAAAGCTAAAAAACCTAGAGCATTTGCAAACTCTTCCATTCCAGTTTCTTATAAAGGCCAGAGAAAAGCTTGAGTGACACAAGACATTTTTTCCGAGTGGTTTCATTCAGAGTTTGTTCCTGATGTACGACGTAAAATGAAACAATTAAATTTAAGTCCCACAGCACTTTTAATATTAGACAATGCACCGGGACACCCAGATGAGCTCATTAGCGATGATAATAAAATATCAGTCATGTTTCTACCTGCAAACTGTACCCCAATTTTACAACCCATGGACCAGCATGTGATCCAGGCTGTCAAACTTTTCTATAGAAAAAAATTACTAAAAACAATTGTGGAGTCTGATGAAAACATTCCTCAAACTTTGAAACGTATGAACCTAAAAGACGTTGTATACGCTCTGGACGAGGCATGGCAACAGGTAAATCCTGAGTTGATAAAGAAATCTTGGACAAAATTGTTACCCTCGTCGATGGAAGACAATCCTCCAAGTCTATTAAATGATGATGACGAAGATGACATACCGTTATCTTTACTGTTAAAAAAAATGTGTGAAAATACGATTCCAATTGATTTACGTGATGAAATGGATGACGTTATTACTTTAACAAAAAAAATTGAAGAAAATATTTCAAATGGTGAAATTGAGGAATGGGTACTTGGCAATGACGAAATTTTCGATTTAACTTTGACGGATGATGATATTATTCAGGAAGTAGAACAGCAGACTACAGTAGATAATGAAAATGAAGACTCGTCTAGTGATGATGAAGTTTATATAAGTTCAGTTAAACATGAAGAAGCCATATCCGCGTTTAACACTTGTCTAAGGTGGTCATTAGAAAACAATATACCTTCACATAAAATACTTCTGCTTCGGGAATTACGCAATCACGCAATTAATGCAAATATGAATTTAAGACTGGAATACCAGATTTTTTTATCTACTTCACACAAAAATGATTTACCTACATATTATTTTAGTTATACATATACACATCATGTGCAATTATGTAGTATTAAAAGTTTTATTATTTTTATTCCATGTGTATTAAAATGTATTGTTAAAATAAAATAAATAAACAAATAACCGAGATAATTTGCTGTTCTCCTTCATATTCAATAATCCGGACAAATCGCTAATTCGGATTGACCCCTTGCATTTAATTGTCCGGATTATAGAGGTTGCACTGTACCTGGATATTAACCTTTAAAAGGTGACATGTTGCATTATTAAAATAATATATTGTTTTGTTTTTATTTGTCGACCAGTTTCGTCCTGTGATATATAAACGAGTATTTTTAATGTTTTAAATATTTTTTTTATTTCTTGTGCTTTTTTATCATATATTACATTTGAAACTAAAATACAAAAATTTTGAGTTGTAATACTGTTAGAACATATTTCTGCTTTTTATAAGTTTATAATTATGTTATGTACGTCATTGAGAAAATACTTGTATGGCTTGTACTTGTAAAATATAAAAATGAAAATAAATCTATGAAAATACTTTTTAAAACTTATTTTTCAATAGTGGATAATAATACCTAACTTAACCCGTATCTGTACTCACATATGAATGTAATACAAATTTGGGGCGTTATTTTAAATTTGCACAAGGGCGCCAAAAGTGCTAGGCGCGGGCCTGCTAATAGGTAGGAGTTCGATGGGTTTTCCTTGGATGGAAATGGCATTATTTTCGAAGTTGTAATTATTTATGTGAACCGCACAGCTTTGTGGTAGGTAGATTAGATGTGGTTCGCTTATTCAGCAAATTCACTTTCGGGGCATAATTTCTGTAACTTTGTTTTGTTTGCAGGTATTATTATAATGTGGGCGTCGTCCACTGGTTCGACTATGGTGGATGTGATTTTATGCACCTGGATAGTGGGGCAGTTATTAAGTTGATTTCCCCTAAGTATATATGGGATACAATCATCCTGGAAAGGTGGTTGTTGTACAAAGTACACGCACAGGTCTTCAACCATCGGGCATGGATCTCTGGAGTAGGAATGGTTTGTCAAGTTCATCAGGATGTATGTTTTGGGGGGTACAATGATTTTATTGTTAACGGGGATCGGGAATAAGTGATAATAATCATAGAGATTCTCGTCCGTTATAGATATGTGGAAGATGAAACATAATTTGTCTAGTAATGAATTTCTACTTTTATAATTTCTAAATAAGACTGTTCGAACTTAAGTGTAAGTAATCCATTTTTATAGATTTCCTGTATAACATTTTTCATTTGTTTTATTTCATTTAGGGGCAATAGGTTATTATGTATTATCCCTAGTCTGGCGAATAATATTGAGTTTTAGAGTGTATCTAATATTTCAATTATATTCTGGCAATCAATTATCATTACGTCTAGATAATTTTGAATATTTAGGAACAGTGTATATTTATTCAAATTGCTTTCCAATGTTCTCATCTTTTTGTTGATTACGACCTGATTACTTATTACCGTGTTTAGTGTCTCTTTACTCTCATTCATAAAACTTTTTGTTATTGTAATATAGTTTTCAAGATCATGGTGTAACTTTTTTTGATTTTTGTCTAAGGTGTTAATTGCATTGTCGTATCTTTCCGCGTCGTCTGAGTCTAATAAACCAAAGGCCCATTTGGAGCCTTTTCCTACAATATTAAGTAGTCCTCGTTTTGTATGTAAGTTGAAAGAGGGTTTTATTTGGTTTAACTTTCTTTGGACCTTGTCTCTCAAATAGTTTAAGTGATTATGAATTTCGTTTATTGAGGGATATAGTTCATCCTTTTTGTCGATCATTGGTACTATCGATTTTTCGTTTGTTTCGATAGCTTTCAGAGGGTCGATAAAAAGATTTAAATCAATATATTTTATAAAAGAGTGTTTATGATTCGTTACCTTGGCTTTACTGATTAAGAAGGGCAGTAGGATAGGGTTAGTTAGGGTGTCAATTTAATTTGTAGATGTACTGGCATCATTTGCAGAGTGAATATTAGTATTTTCCACATCTGAAACAGATAATGTTTCTTTAGTTTCTTAGTCGTATTGGTTTAATTTCTTGTTTATGATATATACGATTATCTTTGGTTTTTATTTTTTTATCTAAGTCTTTATCAATTATTATTTTTTTGTATTTTGGGGCTATTTTTCTATGTATATTTTGAAATAAGAAAGCTTCAGTTTCTGGTTTAAATACAGGGAATTCGGTTCTGTCCCGATTTTGTCTGGTTAAGTCTTTTACCTTGTTATTTTGTTTATTTATAAACTCGTTCATAACTTTCATATTTCTTTGTTGGTTTTCACTATAATCTGACATTATTTTATTTTCCGAGAGGTTAAAAGGCGTGTCGAACTCTAAGTTTGCTTTTATGATTTGAAAAGGTGTGTAGCGTGTAGAGGAATGTATGCCCCCCCCCCCCCCCCCCCCCCCCCCCCCCCCCCCCCCATCACCCCCCCCCCCCCAAAACCCCCCCCCCCCCCCCACAAAAACCCCCCCCCAACACCCGGGGGGCCCCCGGGGCCCCCCCCCCCCCAAAAGGCCTGGGCGCCCCCCCCCAAAAACCCGGAAAACCCCCCCCCCCCCCCCCAAAAAACCCCGGCCCCCCCCCCCAAAAAAAAAGCGGAGGGGGGGCGGGGGGCCGGAACCGCCCCCCGCGCCGCCCCGCGGGGCCCCCCCCCAGGGACCAGCCCCCGCCCCCCCCCCCGCGGGGCGCCCCCCCGGCGGAGACCCCCGGGCCCCCCCCCCCCCCCCCCCCCCCCCCCACCCCCCCCCCCCCCCCCCCCAACCCCCCCCCCCAACCCCCCACCCCCCCCCCCCCCCCGGCGGGCCCCCCCCCCCCCCCCAAAAAAAACCCCCCCCGACCGCCGCCCCCCCCCCCCGCCCCCCCCCCCCCCCCCCCCGGGCGCCCCAGAGCGCCACCCCCCCCCCCCCCCCCCCCCCCCCCCAAAAAAAGGGGGGCCCCCCCCCCCCCCCCGGGGCCCCCCCCCCCCCCCCCCGGGGGGCGGGGGCCCCCCGGGGGCCGCGGGGGCCCCCCCCCCCGCGGGGGGGCGCCCCGGGGGGCGGGGGCGGGGCCCCCCCGGGGGGGGGCCCCCCCCCCCGCCCCCCCCCCCCCCCCCCCCCCCCCCCCCCCCCCCCCCCCCCCCCCCCCCCCCCCCCCCCGCCGCCCCCCCGGCCCCCCCCCCCCCCCCCCCGCCGGCCCCCCCCCCCCCCCCGGCCCCCGCCCCCCCCCCCCCGGGCCCCCCCCCCCCCCCCGGGGGGCCCCCCCGCCCCCCCCGGGCCCCCCCCCCCCCCCCCCCCCCCCCCCCCCCCCCCCCCCCCCCCCCGCCCCCCCCCCCCCCCCCCCCCCCCCCCGGCCCCCCCCCCCCCCCCCCCCCCCCCCCCCGGCCCCCCCCCGCCGGCCCCCCCCCCCCCCCCCCCCCCCCCCCCCCCCCCCCCCCCCCCCCCCCCCCCCCCCCCCCCCCCCCCCCCCCCCCCCCCCCCCCCCCCCCCCCCCCCCCCCCCCCCCCCCCCCCCCCCCCCCCCCCCCCCCCCCCCCCCAAGCGCCCCCCCCCCCCCCCCCCCCCCCCCCCCCCCCCAACCCCCCCCCCCCCCCCCCCCCCCCCCCCCCCCCCCGGGGGGCCCCCCCCCCCCCCCCCCCCCCCCCCCCCCCCCCCCCCCCCCCCCCCCCCCCCCCCCCCCCCCCCCCCCCCCCCCCCCCCCCCCCCCCCCCCCCCCCCCCCCCCCCCCAAAAAAAACAAAAAAAAAAAAAAAAAAAAACCCCCCAAAAAAAAAAAAAGTATTATTATATGTTAATATTGCAAGGGTCATTAATTGTTTTATATTTTTTCTTGGGCTTTCTAGTTCTAAAGCTCGTATTTCTTCTATGAGTGTGGAGTGTAGTCTTTCAATTGGGGCATTACTATTTGGATGTCGGGTTGTGACGTGATGTAATACTATGTTATGTTTTTTGCAAAACTCTGAAAATAGGTTATTTTTGAATTCGGTACCTGGATCACAGGTTAGTTTTTTGGGAATACCGTAATGTGAAAAGAATATCATTAATTGATCTAAGATATCAGTTGTTACAAGATGAATAGGGTATGCTTGTGCAAACTTCGAGATAGAGTCAATTACCATTAGGAACTTTTGTCCGCTTATTGAGAAAGTGTCAATATAAATATGTTCGAACGGGTGTTCGCCTATTGGGGTCGGTTTTAATTCAAATTTAGGGGGTCGTCTTTCGTACTTAACTGATTGACAAGTTATACAATTACTTATATAATTCCTTATGTGGTTAGTCATTTGGGGCCAATAATAAGTTCTTGTTAGCGCTGTTTTTGTTTCGGTTATACCTCTGTGTGTGGTTTTTGTCTCATGGTGATTTTGGATGGTTTCTAATTGTTCGTCTTTGTCGACTATTTCTTTTACTATTTTGTTTGTTTGAATAAGTTTGTATGCTTTATCGTTAAAGTATTTTTTGTAAATTGATTATGACATTGTGTACAAAATTTGATTGTATTAGTAGGCCATAAGTTTTATTTGGTTTAATATAATTTTTAAACTTTTCTACTAGATGGTACTTAGAAATTTTGAATGGGCAATGTCACTTTTATTCGATCTTTAACATTAAAAGGTTTTTCAAGCTTAATTTTTGGTTTTATTAAGTCTCTTGTTTGGTTTAGTATGATCTGGTTCCTAAATCCATTTATTGGTTGTTCGGTTATGGGTATATTTAGTGTGGGGTTCGATTGGGACGAATGTACTGTTTCATTTGAAGGGTTTTCTGTTTTATTATGACGTCTGAAATTATGTTTATTTTTTTGTTTGTGTTTTCTCTGGATTTGTGTCTAATTGTTCAATAGGTGAATTTTCTAACGTTACTAAATCGTCCAAAGCTATGTCGGGAAAATCATCGGTTATTCTATTTTCGCTAGTGTCCGCGTTACCTATCATTGATTGTGTTTCAATCGGGTGTATTTCTATACGCGATAGGGCGTCTGCAACTTTATTTTCGCTGCCTTTTTTATACATAATCTCGTAATCATATTAGTTTTAAGCGCCAGCGTATTAATCTAGAGTTAGGTTCTTTAAGGTTATTTACCCATTGGAGTGGTTTATGGTACGTGATGATGGTGAACTTACGTCCGAATAAATAAGGTCGGAAGTATTTTGTAAAATTTACAATACTTAGTAGTCCTTCTCTATTGTGCTATAATTTTGTTCAGCGTCATTAAGCGTGCGACTTGCGTAAGTAGGTATAGCGATACCTTGGACGGGAATCCGCCCCCCAAAATGGGCCCCCTTAGGGCTTCGCTGGGGCCCCCGTGTTGTACCCCCTTAATGCGTCGTCTTATAACCCAACTTCTAGCCCCATTGCTACTAGGACTTCGAGCCCCCGTATTGATCTCCGCACAACATAACCACACTTTTTGTCCGTCGACGTTTGCCTTAGCTTTAAATCCATTCTTCAATCAGAATATTATTTTTAAACCTGTAATAATTGTATCTGCCACTTACAATGAAAAAAAAACCAGACTGTGTGTGGTGTCGAACCGCCGACCTCTGCATTTGTAGACGGATGCCTTTACAACTGAGCTATCGAGCTTATTAATTTAGTGTTTCTAAAATGTGGTAGTAGATAAGCAAAGAGAGTTCTGGATCACAAGCGGCGATTTGGATGACATGGATGGCATGTGTTCATCGGGAGCGTCCAAGAGGTTGTTGCGGAGCTTCTGGTCATTGTCGTTGGTGAAGAAGTCTTCAGCGTTGAAGAGCTTATGGTCATTGTCGTCGGTGAAGACTGCCTGGTGTTGTATGACGTAAGACTCTGGCGCAGTGTTGAAGAGCTTATGGTCATTGTCATCGGTGAAGACTGCGTGGTGTTGTATGACGTAAGACTCTGGCAGCCATTGCGGCTGGGGCTTAGAGAAAAGCATGCGCAGTTGGGTGTATAGAAAAAAAGCTGTTCGCCTGGGCTTATAGAAAAAAACATGTCCGCCGGGGGATTCTAGAAAAAAACATGGGCGCCGGAGGCTTTAAAAAAGCTGTACGCCTGGGCTTATAGAAAAAAACATGGCCGACGGGCCGTGGGCAGTGGTGGGGGGTTTTTCTGTTTTTCGCTTATAACTCTGGACCCGTTGAAGATAGCTAAAATTTGAAAGATGTTTTGATTCGATGTTACATATGGGCTATCACGTGGTGTGGGTGGCAGCCCTGTATGTAGTGCCTTTCTGGTTGTGAAATTTGGGTCTGAAGCCGGCAGTTTTATACTTGAACAAATAATAATTTATATTAATGTACAGCAGTGTGATAAGAAAAGCGCAAAGTGCGATATGATACTATTTGTGTAGAGAGGTCAACTAATTGAAATTTTTATCATTATATAAATTAAAGTGAAACAAAAAAAATGTTAAAACTGAGATTTGAACTCAGAACCTCAAGTTCAGTCTAACGCTCTCCCACTGAGCTATTTCAACTGCTAATGAAAGATTCTTATATATAAATTAAACGAAAAATATCATTTCTAGTAATTTATTTTAATACTTTATAATTTATATATTTACATATTTACATTTTATTTTTATATTAATAAACTATGGATGGCTTGTGGTGGGGGTGGATATCCACGGTGGTCCTCCAGAGGTGCTGTGGGGGCCGAATGTCCACCGCGGTGCACTGTAACAATAATTTTATTAGATAAAAATAATACGCTTTTTAAAAAATTAAATGATTAATAAACTGAATAATATATATATACCTAATCAAATACAGAATATGTCGTCGGACGATCCTCCTCTGTGCGGTCGAATGTCCACCGCGGTGCACTGTAACAATAATTTTATTAGATGATAAAAAATAATACGCTTTTTAAAAAATTAAATGATTAATAAACTGAATAATATATATACCTATCAAATACAGAATATGTCGTCGGACGATCCTCCTCTGTGCGGTCGAATGTCCACCGCGGTGTACTGTAACAATAATTTTATTAGATAAAAAATAATACGCTTTTTAAAAAATTAAATGATTAATTAATTGAATAATATATGTCGACCCTATTCCGCAATATTAAATTTATTAGAATAATCTTCAAAGGCTCTGTGCGGTCGAATGTCCACCGCGGTGCACTGTAACAATATGAAAGATCCTCCAGAGGCGATGGCGCGTCATCGCTGTAATTGAATAATATTCTCTAAGAATTCGATTATGTATGTAATCAATAAATTTATTTTTAAATGTATAAGAAAATAATAATCTCTCTTGATATTTTAAGAAAATAATGAAATTTTACTCACGATTTCCACGGGCATGTACATAAATCCATCGTACAACCGCGCTCAATACAATCGTCGTTGCTTTGCGGGGCTAGGGCCATATCATCATCACTATCACTATAATTGAAATATGTATGTAATAATATTTTATAAGTAGTAATTCACTCACTTTTCGGAAAAATATCCCCACAAAGACATCTTCACTTCTTTACAATTAGCTACGTAAAATATAATTTATGAGTATTGGCGAGGTTTTATACAAGTATAGCCGGAATAAGGAGAGGCTTTTTTTAATTACAAATCTCCAGATACTGTATAAGATCAATAAAAAGTAGCGGCTCATTATATTAATTGGAAATAAACAAGTAATTATATCGTGTGGAAATAAACCCAACAAGCTGGGTTATCAACTTTGATAATTTACAATCAAGGCACACAACATTTGCAAAAATGTAAACTCATTAATTACCGCAGTTAATTAATACCATATAAAGCCGACCGGATGCTACAAGTATGATAATAATGCTGACATTGATGGATATTTATGAGTTGAAGGATATCGAGAAATATATTTTGTCAATTATGGGACTATCAGCAAAAATGTAACCTCATTAATTAACGCAGTTAATTAATGCCATATAAAGCCGACCGAATGCTACAAGTATGATAATAATGCTGACGTTGATAGCTATTTATGAGTTGATGGATGTTGAGAAATATATTTTGCAAATTATGGGACTATCGATGTGTATAAAAGCATAAACTGACTGAGATAATTTTACATTATATCCAAGTTTTCACAGCAAGTTAGTTCGCAGCAAGTGTGTGTTTATAAAACGTAAGTTCTATTCATTTTTATTTTTGTAATTTATTCGCAAACATGTATAAACATTTTTAGATGGATTTAACAAAATTTAATAGTGTGTCTGTGTTAAAGACCAAACCCAACATAAAGCTGGTAGATTTTCCAATAAATGTACCGATACCAATATTTTCAGCTAAATTGGTAAAAACGAAATTTGGTGAAACAGTATTTTTAGAATTTGAGGATAGGGTTACTTTCTTACCGCAACGGATGACAATTGTAATGAGAGATGACTTAGAAAATTTTACACCAGGGAAATATTGTCTGGTATTCGAGGGGATGAAAGACGTGAATAAACCGTCGTTAGGACCATCGTTCAAATTTATTGAAAACGAGAATTGTCCTCCAAGCGGTGCATGTAAGTAAATTTTCATGCATTTTGATCATTTTTTTTACTAAGCGCTATTTTTCTTTTAATTTTAGTTGAATCGCAACAAGAATCGCAACAATGGTAAGCGGTGATGGTGCCCTAACCGAGGTGGGCAGGACTAAGGCGCCAAAGCAACCCCCCCACTTTTTTTTTGGTGGTTTTTTCCCCCCTTTCCCTCCCCGGGCCGGTTCCTTTTTTCTTTTTTTTCCTCTGGGCGCGTTTCCTTTTCCCGTGGTGCCCCCCTTTCTCCTCTTTTCCCCCTTTTTTTTTCGCCCCCTTTTTTCCCTTCTTGGCTCCCACCCACCCCCGGGGGTGTGGGGGGGTTTTTTTTTTTTTCCCCCCCCCCGGGGGGTCGGTCCCCTTTTTTTTTTTCTTCCCCCCTTTTTTCCCCCCGTTCTTTTCTCTTTTCTTTCTTTTTTTTTGGTTCTGGTGCCCTTTGGGGTTTGCTTTTTTTTTTTCTCCCCCCCGGGGGTCTTGGGGGGGGGCGGGGGGGGGGGGCCCCCTGGGGCCTGGTGTTTTTCTCCTCCTTTTCCCGGGGGTGGTTTTTCCCCCCCCCCCCGGGGGGCCCCTTGGGGTGGGTTTGGGCCCCCCCCTTCCCCCCCCCCCCCCTCCCCCTTTTTGGGGGGGTTTTGGGGTTGTTTCCCCCTTTTTTCCCCCCCCCCCCCCCCCCTTTGTGTTTTTTCCCCCCCCCCTTCCTTTTCTTCCTTTCCCCCCCTCTTGGGGGGTCCCCCCTTTCCCCCTCCCCCCTCCCCCTTTCCCCCCCCCCTTTTTTTTTCCCCCCTTTTTTCCCCCCCCCCCCCCCTTTTTTTGCTTTTTTTTTTTTTTTTCCCCAGTCATCTCTCATTACAATTGTCATCCGTTGCGGTAAGAAAGTAACCCTATCCTCAAATTCTAAAAATACTGTTTCACCAAATTTCGTTTTTACCAATTTAGCTGAAAATATTGGTATCGGTACATTTATTGGAAAATCTACCAGCTTTATGTTGGGTTTGGTCTTTAACACAGACACACTATTAAATTTTGTTAAATCCATCTAAAAATGTTTATACATGTTTGCGAATAAATTACAAAAATAAAAATGAATAGAACTTACGTTTTATAAACACACACTTGCTGCGAACTAACTTGCTGTGAAAACTTGGATATAATGTAAAATTATCTCAGTCAGTTTATGCTTTTATACACATCGATAGTCCCATAATTTGCAAAATATATTTCTCAACATCCATCAACTCATAAATAGCTATCAACGTCAGCATTATTATCATACTTGTAGCATTCGGTCGGCTTTATATGGCATTAATTAACTGTGTTAATTAATGAGGTTACATTTTTGCTGATAGTCCCATAATTGACAAAATATATTTCTCGATATCCTTCAACTCATAAATATCCATCAATGTCAGCATTATTATCATACTTGTAGCATCCGGTCGGCTTTATATGGTATTAATTAACTGCGGTAATTAATGAGGTTACATTTTTGCAAATGTTGTGTGCCTTGATTGTAAATTATCAAAGTTGATAACCCAGCTTGTTGGGTTTATTTCCACACGATATAATTACTTGTTTATTTCCAATTAATATAATGAGCCGCTACTTTTTATTGATCTTATACAGTATCTGGAGATTTGTAATTAAAAAAAGCCTCTCCTTATTCCGGCTATACTTGTATAAAACCTCGCCAATACTCATAAATTATATTTTACGTAGCTAATTGTAAAGAAGTGAAGATGTCTTTGTGGGGATATTTTTCCGAAAAGTGAGTGAATTACTACTTATAAAATATTATTACATACATATTTCAATTACAGTGACAGTGATGATGATATGGCCCTAGCCCCGCAAAGCAACGACGATTGTATTGAGCGCGGTTGTACGATGGATTTATGTACATGCCCGTGGAAATCGTGAGTAAAATTTCATTATTTTCTTAAAATATCAAGAGAGATTATTATTTTCTTATACATTTAAAAATAAATTTATTGATTACATACATAATCGAATTCTTAGAGAATATTATTCAATTACAGCGATGACGCGCCATCGCCTCTGGAGGATCTTTCATATTGTTACAGTGCACCGCGGTGGACATTCGACCGCACAGAGCCTCTGGAGGATCACCAAGCATTTAATATTGCGGAATTGGAGGGGTACATATATTATTCAATTAATTAATCATTTAATTTTTTAAAAAGCGTATTATTTTTTATCTAATAAAATTATTGTTACAGTGCACCGCGGTGGACATTCGACCGCACAGAGGAGGATCGTCCGACGACATATTCTGTATTTGATAGGTATATATATTATTCAGTTTATTAATCATTTAATTTTTTAAAAAGCGTATTATTTTTTATCTAATAAAATTATTGATTAAGTGACCGGTGGACAATCGACCCCACAGAGGAGGATCGTCCGACGACATATTCTGTATTTGATAGGTAATATATATTATTCAATTAATTAATCATTTAATTTTTTAAAAAGCGTATTATTTTTTTATCTCATAAAACTATTGTTACAGTGCACCGCGGTGGACATTCGACCGCACAGAGCCTCTGGAGGATCTCCACCCAGCACATACTATTGCGGAATTTGAGAGGTATATATATTATTCAATTAATTAATCATTTATTTAATTTTTTAAAAAAGCGTATTATTTTTTTATCTCATAAAACTATTGTTACAGTGCACCGCGGTGGACATTCGACCGCACAGAGCCTCTGGAGGATCTCCACCCAGCACAGACTATTGCGGAATTGGAGTGGTATATATATTATTCAATTAATTAATCATTTATTTAATTTTTTAAAAAGCGTATTATTTTTTTATCTCATAAAACTATTGTTACAGTGCACCGCGGTGGACATTCGACCGCACAGAGCCTCTGGAGGATCTCCACCCAGCACATACTATTGCGGAATTGGAGTGGTATATATATTATTCAATTAATTAATCATTTAATTTTTTAAAAAGCGTATTATTTTTTATCTAATAAAATTATTGTTACAGTGCACCGCGGTGGACATTCGACCCCCACAGCACCTCTGGAGGACCACCGTGGATATCCACCCCCACCACAAGCCATCCATAGTTTATTAATATAAAAATAAAATGTAAATATGTAAATATATAAATTATAAAGTATTAAAATAAATTACTAGAAATGATATTTTTCGTTTAATTTATATATAAGAATCTTTCATTAGCAGTTGAAATAGCTCAGTGGGAGAGCGTTAGACTGAAGATCTTGAGGTTCTGAGTTCAAATCTCAGTTTTAACATTTTTTTTTGTTTCACTTTAATTTATATAATGATAAAAAATTTCAATTAGTTGACCTCTCTACACAAATAGCATCATATCGCACTTTGCGCTTTTCTTATCACACTGCTGTACATTAATATACATTATTATTTGTTCAAGTATAAAACTGCCGGTTTCAGACCAAAATTTCACAACCAGAAAGGCACTACATACAGGGCTGCCACCCACACCAAGTGATAGCCCATATGTAACATCGAATCAAAACATATTTCAAATTTTAGCTATCTTCAACGGGTCCAGAGTTATAAGCGAAAAAACAGAAAAACCCCCCCACCACTGCCCACGGCCCGTCGGCCATGTTTTTTTCTATAAGCCCAGGCGTACACGCTTTTTCTATAAGCCTCCGGCGGCCATGTTTTTTTCTAGAATCCCCCGGCGGACATGTTTTTTTCTATAAGCCCAGGCGAACAGCTTTTTTTCTATACACCCAACTGCGCATGCTTTTCTCTAAGCCCCAGCCGCCATGGCTGCCAGAGTCTTACGTCATACAACACCACGCAGTCTTCACCGATGACAATGACCATAAGCTCTTCAACACTGCGCCAGAGTCTTACGTCATACAACACCAGGCAGTCTTCACCGACGACAATGACCATAAGCTCTTCAACGCTGAAGACTTCTTCACCAACGACAATGACCAGAAGCTCCGCAACAACCTCTTGGACGCTCCCGATGAACACATGCCATCCATGTCATCCAAATCGCCGCTTGTGGTCCAGAACTCTCTTTGCTTATCTACTACCACATTTTAGAAACACTAAATTAATAAGCTCGATAGCTCAGTTGTAAAGGCATCCGTCTACAAATGCAGAGGTCGGCGGTTCGACACCACACACAGCCTGGGTTTTTTTTCATTGTAAGTGGCAGATACAATTATTACAGGTTTAAAAATAATATTCTGATTGAAGAATGGATTTAAAGCTAAGGCAAACGTCGACGGACAAAAAGTGTGGTTATGTTGTGCGGAAATCAATACGGGGGCTCGAAGTCCTAGTAGCAATGGGGCTCGAAGTTGGGTTATAAGACGACGCATTAAGGGGGTACAACACGGGGGCCCCAGCGAAGCCCCAAGGGGCCCCCCGCCGACGCCCTTTTGGCCCCACTTTTTGGGGGGAGCCCCTCCCCCCCCCTTTCCCTTCCCCCCCTGGGGTAAAAATGGGTCTTTTTTTTTTTTTTCCCCCGCCCCGGGGGAAAACCCCCCCCCGGGGGGTGGGGGCCCCCCCCCCAAAAAAAAAAAAGGGGGTAGGCAGCGGGGTTCCCCCCCCCCCCCCTTTCTTCATTAGCCCCCTTTTTCCCAACCTCCTTTTTCTTTTTTTTTTTTTTTTTTTTTTTTTTCCCCCCCTCCCCCCATTGTTTTTTTTTGTTTTTTTTTTTTTTTCCCCACTTTAAAAAAAAAAAAAAAAAACTTTTTTTTTTTTTGTTTTGTTTGGAAATTTTGAAATGGCTTTTATTTTATTCGGGTTAGGCCTAATTCCTTCCGGCGTAATTACGTGCCCTAAAAACTCGACATTTTGTCTTAAAAACTCTGACTTGTCTAGCTGGATTTTTAATTTTGCGTCTCTTAGTTTTTGAAAAACTTGTTTTAGATTTGATATGTGTTCTTGAAGGCAGGTGGAAAAGATAATGATATGGTCCATATAGACTAGGCATATGCGGTTTTGTAAATCTTTTAACATGTGGTCCATGACCCTTTGGAAAGTGGCCGGGGCGTTTTTTAGCCCAAAAGGCATACGAAGGTACTCGTAGTGCCCATGCTCTACGTTGAATGAGGTCTTTTGTACGGACTGAGGGTCCATTTCTATTTGATGGAAACCGCTCGCTAAGTCTAACGTGGTAAAGTAATTACACTTCCCGAGTTTGTCTAAGATGTCTTCGATGTTAGGTATCGGGTAGCGATCGTCAATAGTCTTGTCGTTTATATCTTCCTATAATCGACAACTATACGCCATTTTTTCTTGCCGGAGGCGTCCGCTTTTTTTGATACAATTCATATCGGACTTGACCAGGGGGATTGACTATGTCTAATTACTCCGTCATTAAGCATTTTATTTATTTGTCTATTTACTTCTTCTTTGTGACAAAAAGGGAACCTATAGATTTTAGTGTGAATCGGTAATTCGTCTGTCGTTTTTATTTGGTGTTTTACTGTATTTGTAAATATTAGTTTAGAGTCGTCATTATGAAAAATGTCGGGGAAGTTTGAAATTAATTTTAAAATGGCATTTTTCTCTTCTTCATTCATGTGGTCTATTCTGATATTATTTAACATGTCTGTATTTTTTGTATTTGTCTGATAATTGGGCATAAAGTTTTCAATGTGATAAAATTCAAATTGGTCACCTTGTAGCTGTTGGGCTTTAAAAGGTCGGTTAAATTCTAGACATACAGTTTTGTCTGTAACATTTTGTATTTCGAATCTAGCATGGTAATTTTCTGCAACCGTAAGGGTTTCAGGGATATAAAATCCATTAATATTAGTTTCGGGTATTAGTATTTCTCCATAAGGTATATTTACTGGGAATGGTCGTTCTAGGCATTCGCGAGGTGGAATTTCTATTTTATATTTGTTTTGTGAATTTTTATCTCTGTAATGGAATGGTATTTGTACTGTATCGTTAAATAGTACCTGGTTTGTAAAATCCAATGTTAACTCGAGATTTCGTAACTCGTCTAGTCCAATGATGCCGTCAAAATAGTCAGAAAATGGGAACAAAGTGAATTCTATGTTCTCTTTAGTTTGAAATTCCTCAAATGCAGGAATTAATGCTTTGCATACTACTTCGCGATTTCCCATTGGTGTTTTTAATACCGAAGGGGCTTTGTATATATATTCTGGGAAATATAGTTCGGCAATACTAGGTCTTAACATTGAGACATTACAACCTGTATCTATTAGTAATTTAATATTGGGGTTATTTATTTGAATATACGGCAACGCGTTTACATATGCGTTAAGGGCTATATCTGGTTCTCTGTATTCGAAGTACTGTGAAAATTTTCATCATCGTTATTTATCTGTTCGCTGTCCGGATTTTGCATAAAATTTAAGAAATCGTCCGTGTATAATTCTGGATACATGTCTGGAGGGTACTCATTAAATCGTTCTTTCATTTCGTCATTAAAATAGAAAGGATCTTCTGAGGAAATATTATTTAATTCTTCCGCTATATATTTGGGGGTTGGTTTAGGTTGAAACCACGGAAATTTACTTTGAATTTGTTGTGCATTCAAAGGTCTTTGTTGGGAGAAGTTATTTTGTTGTCTTTGTGTAGAAGACTGTCGGCTTTGCGTGGGCATTGGTGTTGGTTGGTATTGTCTAAATTGATTTTGTCTGAATACATTACTATTATTTGTGTTTTGTCTAAATGTTTGCGAGTTTGTTGGGAAATGTTGGGGAATAAATCTCGGCTTAATATTTATCGGTTGACTGAGAAATACTGGTTTCCGATAATTATTTTGGAAATTTCCAATTGGCATCTTATAATTTTGATTCTGTAAATTTGGAAAATTTGGTTTTAAAAATTGTGAATTTACTTGTTTTTCCTGCATACGATTTCTAAATTCTAAATCAGCTTCTTCTTCTCTGACATAGCCTATGGCTTGTTCGATGCTATTTGGGTTTTTACATTTAACAATTATTTGTGTATTTCCGGATAAATTATTAATGTATGTTTTTAAAGCAATTTTTTCATAGTATTCGATTTTTATTCATTTGGTCTCGATATTCTCACCAATTTCGTTTAATTTTGCAACTAGTAGACTTCTAAGAGTCTGTAACCTTAAACCAAATTCTATTAAATTTTCATTTTTATTTAGGGTGGTGGACATAAGGTCATTAAGTAGGGTGTCCTTGCTACGTCCGTCTGAGAAAGTTTGCGTCAGTATTTGTTTAATCAAGGGCCAGGTGTTTAATTCATGTCTGAGGCTGCGGCCAATAATTTCTGAAGCGTGCCCTCTGAGGCGTGAAATTATCGTATTTACTAAACATTTATTGATTGGGTTATTAAGTTCTCTTAAATTTTGAAATGTGGACACTAGGTCCTCACAAGCTCTTATGAATGGTGTTAAGAGATGTTTATCTCCATTAAAAAGAGGAATATTGTCCGAGTAGATTCTATATAAAGATGAGTCCATTTTTTGTATGCAAGTATGAACAAAAATACCTATGTTACGAAGGGTAATGGAATCTGACCACTTACCTACAAATATAAGCAAAACTTATATTTGTCACTGATTGCCTGTTCTTATGATGAGTGATGGAATCGGACCACACACTAACAATTGTAGAAAGTCTATCAATTGCCACTAAGCTAGAATTATTGTTATGCGAGTATGAATAAAATACCTACACGTTACGAAGGGTAATGGAATCTGACCACTTACCTACAAATATAAGCAAATCTTATATTTGTCACTAAAAATACCTGTTCTTAGGATGAGTGCTGGAAGCTGACCACACACTAACAATTGTAGAAAGTCTATCAATTGCCACTAAGCTAAAGTTGTTGTTATTCCTGTCGTTATGATGGATACTGGAATCTGACCACGTATCAATTATTATAAGCAAGTCTTATAATAATCACTAGACTATGAGAACGTATTAGTTGAATTACAAAAATTGAAGAAAAAAATTTTTTTTATTTCAAATAAATATTTTAAACTGAATAGTATTTTCTTTCAGTCGAAAACAAATGAAAAATATGTTTCTCTTAAAATTACGTGTATCTAGATTGATATTCTACAGGATAATTATTTTTTTGTTAAATAAAACCTTATAGTTGTTCACAATGAACGGCCTAATAGCTATTTTTTTCGGAGAGAATCTAAAATGATTTTTAGAAACTTGGAAAGAAACAGAAGGATTAAACTCGACTTACCTCGATGGTTTGCGTTGTCGGTCCGTCTGGAGATTCGTCACTGCTGGGCTGGAACTCGAAATTTCACTTTTCTGAACTTTTGAGCAATAAAGAATTGAGATTGACGATATTTTTCCATAAAATACCTTTGCTCATCCTACCGACTGCGCCATTGATGTATTTGATGTTAAATACTTCGTTTTTAAAAAGCAAATAATTCGAAAAACAACCAACTTTATTATTCGTATTTAAATTTACAAGTAACGTATGATTCAAACAATGAGCGAAATCTGCGTTGGTAACCGCAGTCACATATATTTATAAACTATGCTTTGCAATGTCAGCAGAAGCTGTAATCGTAAAAATAATATCAACTTAGCATTCATAATTCTGGACACTTATCTTGAAGACGCCCTAGACAACTTACCTCTCGCTGATTCCCAGAATTGTTGGTTCCAACAAGATGGTGCTCCAGCACATAATTCTAGGGCTGTTCGAGAATATTTATCCAATCGGTTCCCAGAAAAATGAATTGGCACTCATTCAGCAGTATCCTGGCCAGCATGATCGCCGTATATGACACCGTTGGATTTTTTTCTGTGGGGACATATCAAAAACTTCGTATACAGGCATAATTTTGAAAATGAACAAGAATTAGAGGCATCTGTTACCGAAGCATTTAACAGCATTACTCCAGAAATGCTAACTAGAGTTTTAGACTCTACTATACGAAGACGTTATCTTTGTTTGGAAAATAACGGTTCCCATTTTGAACATTTATTAGAGGTTTGACATTTATGGTTTTAATAAAATCGATTGTTTATATCTGTGCAGTTACTGAGGTTAATACATATGTAAATAATTTATTATTATTTAGTATTAAACCCTTTGTTTTTTTTTATGGGATTATTATTTAACGTACTAGATGGACGAGTACCTGATAAGTTGTATTTGTATCTAGTCCTCAAATTAAATTTATTATTTATTCATTTCATAAATCATAGCAACGACTATAACTAGAGAAAAACATGTTGTAAGCTCTATGTGTAATACATAGGTGAATTTAGAATGAAGAATGCATTCAAAATCCGTAAAAAAAATCCAGGTCCGTATTTAAAAAAAAAGAAGTTGATGATGGTTCCACGATCATGAAACGTCGGTGGGCGAAAATATCATTGCCACGTTAAAGTTCATTAGAAAGTACAACAAAGATGTTTTGTTTGTTTTTTCATATTTTTGCTAATAACGTGAAAAAAAAATTAAAAACAAATTTCAAAAATTTACTGTTTTCGAAATAATTCAAAAACGAAAAATAACTTTTGACATTGGTTAAGACTATTGTGTAAGTATCCTAATTACGCAACTTTTTCCCCATTTAACCGAATTCGTATCTCCTACCATTTTCAAGATGCCCATGCTGTGCATTCTTATCTTGGACACAGTGTATAATAATGAAATAAAAACTGCTAACAACCCTATTCAGAAAAAAAGATGTTGAACTAAAACGTAATCTGCATCATAGAAAATCTAAAGGGGCTCAAGTTATGATGTCCAATGACTGTAAGGCTGCAGAACTTGAAGATTTTCCTTGTGTTATTTCCTACGACTTAGAAATACAGTTCTATATACCAGCATTAACACACACTAATATATGTACTACAGTCGTCAACTTGCGGATTTTTTAATCTTTGGGACGAGACATCGAGAAAGCGTGGATGCAATGAAATAGGCACATGTGTTTTCGACTATGTCACCAATCAACTAAAGACACCTAAAAAATCTTTCATATTATGGTCTGATAACTGCGGCGGGCAGAACAAGAATCAAGGGATTCTTGCAGCATACATTACTCTTGTTACAAAGGGATACGCTGATGAAATTGTACATACATTTCCACAGCCAGGTCATACTTTTCTCTCCTACGACAGAGACTTCGGCTTGACAGAAAAAGCTAAAAGCGTAAAAAAACCCGAATTTCCATTTGATCTTATTAAAACTATAACCAGCGCAAGGCAAAATAAACCGTTTACTGTAAAACTCACTAACAGTTTTTTTTCTGGATGACACTAGCAAAGGAAACATTAAAAACCGACCACTTAGGAATATCACAGATAGTTACATTAAAACTTACCAAAGACTTACTACGGCAAGGGGCAGTTGAAGTAAAAAATAACTACACTGATGTATGTGCATGTAGGATACAAATTTTTAAACAACATATTACCCTTGGTCATTTTGAGCAATTTAGATGTGAATCTTTCCGATTCAAACCCAAAAAAACCTTGGCCACTTCCAAAAATACACCAAATCCAAAATATGATTCCATATTTAAAGGAAAAAAAATCAACCATTTTATGAGCAACTCATCGAAAATATGAAAAAATATTCAGGAGTTTAAGAACTGTTTGTAAAAAACTTCTTTTTTCACTTAATCCATATTATTCCTAGTTTTTCTTATGTGCACTATTTGAGGTACTTACGACGTTTTGATTAAGAAATGAAGCGGCAAGTGGATGAATGTGTTACAATTTCTGGAAAATTGATACTTTTGGTAGAACAACATGTTATGTACCACTGCATCATGTCACACTCTTGCATATGCATACAGACAACGTTT
Source organism: Rhamnusium bicolor (assembly GCA_029963845.1). NCBI lineage: Eukaryota > Metazoa > Arthropoda > Insecta > Coleoptera > Cerambycidae > Rhamnusium > Rhamnusium bicolor. The sequence continues at coordinate 140,394 of JANEYF010001675.1, forward strand.
CTTAGATTTTTTTAATGGATGAAGATATTATGATACACCATTTTCTGTTTTGTGGGTGGATGAATGTGCTATGTGTATACAGGGTGGGGCAATAGTGCGTCGGACCTCGATATCTCGAGTTCTACGATAGCTAGAAATTTAAAAAAAAATTGCAAGTAAACTAGATAAAAAAGTCCATAACTGGAAATTATTTTCGAACATACAGGGCGAGCCAAGACGAAATTAGAGGACCAAGGCTTTTTGTAAATGGAATGCTATGTATATCAGTACATTTTTTGAAGCCTCTTTCTAGACTCTATTGATTCCTATATTATTATCGGCTATCTCCCAACCACTTTGATGTAATGAATTTTTTTGTTGAAATAATGCCATCTGCAGATGGATATTAAAAAAAATCACCACAGTCACAATTATGGGTTTTAAGAAAAACTTATGTTAATACCAGTTACGAGACATCTAATTAATGTTTCTGAATCATTTTCATTTCCTAAAACTGTATAGGGTGGCCAAAAATTAGTATTCAATTAAGAACTTTTTAAATTGAATTTTCTCAATTTTTTTTCAAATGGAACACCCTGTATATTTTTCAACGATGTGATGTAAAAATGAAAAACGAACATTTTTTGTAAGTACTTCCCTATGGCTAATTGCAACCATTTTCGTTTTATAAATAAATAAGTGTTTCTTTTTCAATTAAGAACTTTTTAAATTGAATTTTCTCAATTTTTTCAAATGAAACACCCTGTATATTTTTCGATGATGTGATGTAGAAATGAAAAACGAACATTTTTTGTAAATACTTCCCTATTGCTAATTGCAACCATTTTCGTTTTATAAATAAATCTTAAAAAAGAGGTTCCCTCAAATAACTCATTAGAAAAATTTATAACAGGTGTTCAACGTGTTGCCCATTTTGATTGACACACGTCTTTATGCAATTTTGAAATGAGGCCATTTAGTGGGACCATTTCCATTGAAATGAGTAAATAGTATTTAACCAGTCCTTTACTGTAATGTTTTTTTTGTAAATTTTTTTTGCTGTTTTCGTTATTCGACAAGCAATAAAACCTGAGTTTGGTATAAATTGTCCTGTACAAAGGAGCATTTGTCACACTTATCGGTCGTTAGTTACAATTTGTATTGAATTTAAAATATTTGGAATTTTACAATACGAATTTTAATAAAGCGGAACTTATAGACATGACTTTTGTTTTGGGCGAGTCAGACAGAAATTGTTTATTTGCCAATAGAATTTATGACCAACGTTATCCTGAAAGAAGGCTTCCAAAACCTTCTCGATACATTTCTGGAAACTGGAAATGTCGAATATAAAAAAAGTGAAAGAATAAAACGTGTTGTGAACGACGAAAATGAGTTTTCTGTGGTGCTGGCAACGGTTGAGAATCCCCATGTTAGTCAAAGAGAAGTGACCTCATTAGTAGGAATAAGTAGACGGTTTGTGGGTCGAATCTTAAAAACAAATACATGCATATCATATTCAAATGCACCAGGAATTATCTGATGACGATTTTCAAAAGCGCCTACAATTTTGTAATTGAGCGAGAGGTAAAATGCAAGTTGATGTCAACTTCTTCAATAATGTTTTATTCATTGATGAGGCAACTTTTCATAAAAATGGATTTGTTAATAGGCACAATTTCCATTATGCTTCGGAAAATTCTCACTTTTTTATGCAAGTTGATAACCAACACAGATGGTCTATAAACGTTTGGGAAGGAATTATTGGAGAACATGTAATAGGGCCACATTTCTTTGATGGTACATTGACTGGAGCTATTTATCTTCATTTTTGGAAAACTATCTGCCACAATTATTGGTAAATCTCCCTGGAAGAATTCGAAATAGGATGTGGTTTCAGCAAGATGGTGCTCCACCACATTATTTAAATGCAGTTAGAGACCACTTAAATAATACCTACCCTCATCAATGGATTGGAAGAAATGGACCCACTAAATGGCCTGCTAGATCCACAGATCTTACAAAAATGGATTTCTTTTTATGGGGATACGTGAAGGAAATTGTTTGTAGAGACACACCAACAACAGTACAAAATATGAAGGAAAGAATAATAACTGCCTTTAGATCTATCACACCGGCAGTTTTAGGAACAGTGGGAACCTCATTTCAAAAGCGCATAGAGATGTGTGTCAATCAAAATGGCCAACATGTGGAACATTTATTATAATTTTTTCTACTGAGTTATTTGAAGAAACTTCTTTTTTTAAGTTTATTTTTGAATGTTGTAATTATTGCTCAATAAAACGAAAATGGTTGAAATTAGCCATAGGGAAGTACTTACACAAAATATTCGTTTTTCATTTTTACATCACATCGTTGAAAAAATCGAGAAAATTCAATTTAAAAAGTTCTTAATTGAATACTAATTTTTGGCCACCCTGTACATTTTTAGGAAATGAAAATGAATCAAAAAACATTAATTAGATATCTCGTTACTGGTATTCACATAAGTGTTTCTTAAAATCCATAATTGTGACTGTGGTGATTTTTTTAATATCCATCTGCAGATGGCATTATTTCAACAAAAAAATTCATTACATCAAAGTGGTTGGGAGATAGCCAATAATAATAATGAACAGAGCCTAGAAAGAAGCTTCAAAAAATGTACTGATCTATATATAGCATTCCATTTAAAAAAAGGCACTTGGTCCTGTAATTTCGTCTCGGCTCGCCCTGTATGTTCGAAAATAATTTCCAGTTATAGACTTTTTTAACTAGTTTACTTGCAATTTTTTAAAAAATTTCTAGCTATCGTAGAACTCGAGATATCGAGGTCTGACGCACTATTGCCCCACCCTGTATAATTGTACATAACACGTTCATCCACTGCTCTTCTGTAGGAAACTTCTATTTTAAAATGGAAGAACATGCAAAGTTTAATCTGAGCATGCGCATATATAACATAACCTACAAATACGTTTCATAATTTCATATGATAGTTGTCATTGTTTCCTACATCGATTAGTGTTAATATAAAATCTGTTAAAGCTATAAAAATGTTATCAAGGGAATAAAAGATTTTACAATTACTGAAAAACGGGAAAGATAGAGAACCGGTTACAGAGATAATTTGTGCAAAAGATATTGATAAATTGTGTAGTATGGAGTCTGGTGTGAATTTACAAAAAGTGACATCACAATCTGAAATAGCGACAAACAAGAATAATTCGGCAGTATTAGACGGTAAATAAATTATGATTATACACATAATGCTTTTGCAGGATCAGAAAATATCAGGACTTTCGCTACTTTAAACCCAGTTAGTTTTGAGGATAACCTCGTGGATAATCAACAACCTAGTACAAGTGTCAGAGATTCATCTATAGGTGAGGTTGAAATGTGTTTTATTATTATTATTGCCAGGATATTTAGGGTGAAACTTTGCAACTATAATATAATATCCCAGGGACAATAGTAATACCGAAATAATTTAAGCATGACCGAACGAAAGCGCTTTGCTAGATAACAACTCGATGAGAGCATTTATTTAAAAATTATAATGTTTTATTATTGCCCGAGGGGCACTTGTATAATTTCATACCAACAGAAGTAAAATACCGAATATTGAGAATGACGAGCATATTTTATAGGTATATTTATATAGTCAGATGATGATGAACACATTGAGAAATCAAGTGGTGACGAGTTTCAGCCAAATATAAGTGAAGAAAGTAGCTCAAGTTGCAATGAAATAGACGAAGAAATTGCTCAATCACATAATATATCCTGTGACGCAATTACTTCTAGTACTACAAGGAGGGAATCTAGAAATCGACCCGCAAACATGGATCAAATGTTAGGTAGTGAATATGATATGGCTTATGGGTGATTCCAGCGAAGTGGTAAACTTTGCAGTCACCCTAAAATACCTCAGAAACCTATAGTAAATATTCTGTAAAAAAAGTTATATACCCTATATCGGTGCTCTATGATTATGGTTACAAACGAATTTTTACATAAAAACATGGTTTTTTTATGTAAAAATTAAATATTTGTTAGCATTTTCTCAACTCCATGGACTGTTACCACCACTGGGTATACTGCTTCAATATTAATTCTGAAATAACCAAAAGGCTGAAATCGTTAAAAATGTATGTAAAATTTTGAAACACAATCTATTTGTTACTATTTAAGATAGTAATACTCCAAATTTAAAAAAATACATCAAATTAATCAACTTATTTACTTGGTTACGCAGTAGATCGTCAACTCCATGGTCAGTTTGGTTTAATGCAAAAAAGTATATAAAGATGACGCTCACAAAATTTCAAAGACGCGAAAATTTTGTAACTGGCATCAGTCGTCAGACAGCTGTGCAAGAGAGTGCATGTGTACAATTGTTTATTGGTGATAGTGTGAGAATACGTGTAAAATCTGGTAGGTTTTTTTTTAATACATCAACTCCATGGCCGTTAATACATGATAGTTTTTTGTTGTATATTGTTAAAAAAAATTAAATTGAGGTCGCTCCATATTCACGATAACTATAAAAATAAAAAAATACAGAACATACATTTCTGTAAGTAACAATTTATTGAAATATTTAATTTTGTCAACTCCATGGACGTCAACTCCATGGATTACTACTGTCCATGGAGTTGAACAGCGTCCTTGGAGTTGAGAACATATGTATAATGTTATTGCTTGTCATGATCATTTTTTTTTTCTTTTAGTAACAATGGCCAAAAAAAGCAATAAACTTATTACAGAGAAAAGGCGAAAACAAAAACGTGATGCTGAAAGAAGACGACGAGAGAAAATCAGATCAAATTCTGAGCTTTATAGAGAGGAAAAAGAGAAAGAACGACAACGATATCACAAACGTAAGGAAAAAGGAAAAATTAAATTAATAGCTGAATTGTCTAATAGGAAAAAAAAGACTCTTGAGACGTCGCTGGAAAGAAGCTGCTTCAAAGTACAGAAACAATCTTAAAATTAAGAGAGATTTGTTGAAATTCATGGAAAATGAAACTCCTCCTTCAAGTCCAGTTGGTGTAATGCGATATGAAGGATGTCACTGTGAATCTCCGTCTAGTCCCGTCCCGTCTACTTCCAGAAAACAATGCGGCAGGAAAAAAAGTTTTAAAAAACAGGTCAAAAACATATAAGGAATTGGTTACAACGAAACAAAAATTGGAAAAAACAGAAAAGAGATTAATAAAATATAAAATGCGGTACCACAGACTGAAGAAAAAGCGTTCAGAAGATAAGAAGTCAAAGGATAGTCCTATGTCTAAGGTGTTAAAAGAAGTAAACGGTGAAAATATACCCCAAACGATAAAAAGAAAATTAGTCTTTGCCGAAGCTCTTAAAACTCAATTAGAAATTAATTTTCAAAACCAGAAATCTCAGAAAGAGAAACAATACTTCGTTAAATGTATCTCGGGTAATGTGGTTAAAAAGTACAGATGTTTCAATTTCATGAGGAATATGGGTTCGTACAAACTATTTTCTGCAAAAATTAAGCAAAAGAGAAGGGTAGACATAGCCAAAGAAATTAAATCTGCAGTGCAACAGTTCTACCTCAAAGATGAGAATAGCAGAGTTGCTCCCGGTAAGAAAGACACAGTCACGTTTCACAAACTTAAAAAAACAAAAGAGATATTTGAACGACTCTATGAAAAATTTGTACAAAAAGTTTTGTTATGAAGAGAAACAGTTCAAAGTCTCGTACGCTCTTTTCTGCCAACATCGACCGTTTTGGGTAATAATTCCAAAAACTTCTTTAAGAGAAACCTGTCTATGTGTTACTCATGAAAATATTAGACTCTTAGTTGCTAAAATGAAAATATTGAAAATTATTGAATATAGTGCTGACAATCTCGTAAAAACTTTATGTTGCGATCCAATAACAGAAGAATGTCTGGAGAGAGTATGCCAGAAATGCAAAAAATATACTATTACCTACAGTGACATTAATGCTGATGAGGTCACCTCTTTCAAAAAATGGGTTATTAAGAGAACAGTTGTACTTATTAGAGGAAAACAAAAAAGATGCCAGAGGCATACTAAAGAAGAAATATTATGCAAAAAATCGGAATTAATTGCAGAGCTAGAAAAATGTATGCCTCATTACATGCAGCACGTAGCAAAAATGACTCATCAATATAAAGTTATTGACAAAATAAAGTCAGAATTAGGTGAACGAGACATTTTAATACACATGGATTTCTCCGAAAATTATGTGTGTAAGTATTTTCGAGAAATTCAAAGCGTTCATTTTGGGGGGTCAAAGTCACAAATATCGCTTCATACGGTAGTTTGGTATGATAAACAAGAAGATAATTTAGATCATCACTGCTTCTGCAGTCTTTCCAATAATTTAAGACACGATGCAGTTGCTATTTTAGCACACTTGAAACCACTTTTCGAACGTATTAAAAATAATTATCCAGAGTTAGATAATGTTCATTTTGTCAGCGATGGGCCTAATACTCAATATAAAAATAAAACAATGTTTTACTTATTCGGTACACAGTTTTTTAAGTTATTGGGTGCACAATGCATCACATGGAACTATACTGAAAGTGCCCACGGTAAAGGGGCGCCGGATGGGATAGGAGGTTGTGTAAAGAGGACCGCGGATCGCTTAGTTGCTCACGGAACTGACATCAATGACCTGATCAGCTTAATTTTTCAGCTAAAGAAACACTGTAAAAAAATCGATTTTGAGATTATAGAAGACGAAGTTATCGAAGATTTGGAAGACACTATATTGCCATTAAAACTAAACACCTTTAAAGGTACGATGAATGTAAGACAACTATTATGGGCACATATCGGTAATCAAAACGTTGTTCAACTAAGAAGACTGAGTTGTTTAATTTGTAAACTACCAAGTAACTGTAGCCACTATCACTTGGGAGAATTAACTTTTTTCTGATGTACCTAGTCATCGCGTAAGATATTCAGATATATATTCAGACGATTCTGATGAAAATATGGAATCCAGCATAATTGCTCAAAATGAAACAATTGTTGGAATAATTGATAAAGGAATGTTTGTGTTAGTAGAATATCCTACCAATTCTAAGGTATTTTATGTTGGGCAAATTGAAAACTCCGAAAAAGCCATTAAAGTTAATTTTATGAAAAGAATATCGTCAATAAAACAGAACTTTGTTTTTATATGGCCAGAAGAACAAGATGTAGATTTTATCGAACTAGAAGACATTAAAAAAGATCTTACCTGTGCCAAAATTTATAAGGCGAAATAAGTTTTGCTTTCTAGATGAATACTTTGTCGGCTTTCAACATGTTAAATAGTCTATATTTTTTTTGTTTGTAACTTCAAATTTATGCATTTTGTAAAAATAAAGTCTTTTATATCAACTGTACTTTAATTTTGTGTTTATACAATTTAATGAGATATTTTTACATAAAACCATAAAACATCAACTCCGTGGACAATGCATCAACTCCGTGCTGACACAACTTCTATTTTCTGTAATATTTTGCTCAAATTCTATAATCGATTTCAAACTTAATTGGAAATCAACAATATATATAATCTAGATTTGAGTGCCACATGTTATTTTTGAAAAAACAAAATTTTTATTTTACCTTTTTTGAGGATGTCATTTTCTACCTTTTCGCTGGAATCACCCTTATAATAATATTGTGGAAGGAGTCGTACCAAAAAAAAAAGTTGAAAGTATTTCCTGTCAAAGAAAAATGAGTAAGAAAAGAGTTAGAGATGAAAGCAAGTGGAAAAACAAAAGCAAGCGCTAGCTAGAGAGAAAGGTGAAAATTATGTATCTTATAATGGGAAAAAAATGGAAACGAAGAATACAGTCTCCATGGATCTTTGCGGTGAAAAATGCAGGCTAAAATGTAATGAAACATTCAGCCTAGAAGAAAGAAAACGAGTTCTTACCGATTTTTATAACTTAGATGTAAATACAAAGAATACTTTGCTATTTGGATGTACTCGAGCTTCATCAGTGCGTTGTAAACGAAAAAATGCAAAAGCACATAAATCGTTTTCCTACAAATATATCATCACACTGAATAACGAAGAGAAGGTTGTCTGCAAAACAGCATTTTGCAAACTACATCAAATAGGTAGGGGCAAAATAGAGGTTATAAAGCAAAAATTAAATAGCGGTGGTTCAGCTCCATCACAAGATATGAGGGACCGTCATTCGAATAGACCACATAAATTAAGTGAGCAGGTCGTGGAAGCCATAGTCAAACATATAAAGAAATTTCCTTCAGAAACCTCCCATTATTCCAGAAATAACAATCCTCATAAACTATTCCTGTCACCAGTTTTGAATATGTCGATTATGTACCGTTTGTATTTAGACGAGTGTAAAGATAAAAAGCGAACCGATGAATTTCTTGTGAAAAAATCGTCTTACGTAAAAATATTCACGACGAAGTTTAATCTGTCATTTATGCATTCTAAGAGTGACACATGTAGCACCTGCGATGCTGGAAATAGAAATGAGGAACATAAAGAAAATGCCTCGGTTGCATTTCAGTGTCAAAAGAAGGACAGAGAAATGGCTCGAAAAATAATGAATGGTGTTATATCACTATAGATCTGCAACAAACTATGCCTTTACCAAAATTGACAACTTCAAAAGCGTTTTACCTCAGACAGTTATGGTTTTATAATTTTGGCATCCACCTGGTCACAATAGAAGGCGAAAAATCATTTATGCAAACCTGGACCGAGGACATCGCTGGAAGAGGCAGTTCTGAAGCAGCCAGTTGCCTATACAATTTTGTAAGAACTTGTAAAGAAGTTCAAAAAAAAAAAAATTTGATCATCTGGTCGACTCATGTGCTGGACAAAATAAAAATTACAACATGATTTGTCTGTATCAGCTGATCATACTGAAAGGTCTCTTTATAAGTATAGATCATAAGTTTCCTGAGGTGGGTCACTCTTACCTTGACTCAGACAGAGATTTTGGTAGAATAGAGAAGTTCTAAGACATCATGAAAAAATATTTACGCCACAGCAATATCGAGACCTTATTAAAAGTGCCTGCAAAAAAAATGCCCAAGTAAATGACATGCATCATTACTTCAAAGAAGTAGAAACCTTATCAAGTCAACTAGGATTAATGCAGAAGAAAAATGAATTAAAGGAAATTGTGCCATTTAGATCAATTAAATGGATACGCGTTGAGGAATTCGGTTCGTATTTATATAAAGAAACGTATGACTATTACACACCTTTCAAAAAGGTATGCTTTTTAAAAAACACCAAATCGCGAAATAATCCCAACTGTGAGTTTAAACGACTGAACACGGAGAAGTGCAAAACATATCGGAAAAAAAATTGATAACCTTCGTATTCAGTTACCATACATCGACGAAGAATATCGTTGGTTCTACGAAGATTTGTTGTCGAGATACAATCAAACCTAGGATCAAACCCAACAACAACAACCAAAAAAACCGAAAAAGAGGAGGAACAAATAGTTTTTCATTGTGTTGTGTTTTTTCGTTCTATTTCCCCTTCCACTGTTTTTTGTCAATATATCACTTATAGCACCTTATAGCACTCTCTTTCATTTATGTTTTTGCATTTATATTACTGCGTTGCAATGGAAGAACATGTTATGTGCAATAAATATTTTTTTAAGCAGAAACTAACAAATATGAGAATTTTATTTCATACCTATCAAGACAGATATTCAGAAATATTATACAAAAAAAACTCAAGTCCCTAGCACCATTGATGCAAAATTCACAGAACAATTACTTAAAATCCATTTTGTGATAAATTAAGTATTTGTAACATAACACATTCATCCACTTACCCCTTCAATTATTATAAATTATATTTTTTTTCCAAATTTTCAATTTTTTCGATTTTTTTTAAAAAAAACTTTTTTTTTAAAAAAAAAAATTTTTTTTTAAACAAAAAATTTTTTTTTTTTTTTTATAAAAAAATTTTTTTTTTCCCCCCCCCAAAAAAAAAAATTTTTTGGGCCCTGGGCCCCTTTTTTTTTTTTCTCTTTTTTTTTTTCTTTCCTCTCACACAAAAAAAAAAAAAAAAAAATAAAAAAAACAGATACCCGTATATACCACAAGAAGTAAAAAACAGATTCAAGAAATGTTGGATAACAACATAATACGGACCATCACAAAGTACTTTCTCGTTACCAGTAGTGGGAAAAAGAAATGGAGATTAGTGGTAGACTATAGAAAGGTTATTGCAGAAACAATTGCAGATCGCTACCCAATACCCAATATTACAGAAATACTTGACAAATTGGGAAGATGCACTTATTTTTCTACGATAGATTTAGCCTCAGGATTCCACCACATCGAAATGCACCTGGATTTAATGGGAAAAACGCATTTTCCGTGGATAATGGACATTATGAATTTATTTGGATGCAATTTGGATTGAAAACGCACCAGCAACGTTTCAAAGATGTATGGACAACGTTCTAAAATAATACAGAACAAGATATGCCCCATTTATATGGATGATGTTATAGTATTTTCCAATAGACTATAATAACGTAAAATTTACGACTTGTTTTTGAAACTTTTGCGATGCATAAATTAAAAATACAACTTGACAAATCTGAATTTTTACGCAAAAAAAGTAAACTTTTTAGGACATATAATGCCTAAGAAGGGAAATAAAACCGAACCCGGGTAAACTTCTCAAAATCCTTTGAAGTAACTAGAGATGCATCAAACGTCGCAATTGGATCCGTGCTTTCGCAAAACAACAAGACAATATGCTATGCATCTAGGACACTTAATCACGCTGAAATTAACTATTCCACGATTGAAAAAGCATTGCTATCCATAGTTTGGGCATATAAACAACTTCGACCCTATTTATATGGAAACAAATTCATAATTTACCCAGACCATAAACCCCTTCAATGGTTATTTTCTCTAAAAGAGCTCAATTCAAAATTGGTCAGATGGAAATTAAAATTAGACGAATTCGATTACGCGGTCAGATACAAACAAGGTTCGCAAAATAAAGTTGCAGATGCCTTAAGCTGCATTAAAATAGAAGATTGCAATATCAACGAATTGGATGATCAAGACAATATGAGCACTCAAGTTCAAATTGACGAAGACTTAGACAAATTAATTAATAACATTAAATGAAAATATGGATGACGTGAATCAAATAGTACAAGAACTCAAAAATACACTAAACGAAGATACTCAGACACAACACAAGGCACATGAAGATCCTGTCTTCACACTTCCATATACGAACAACCAAATTAACTCATACAAAAATCAATTATAACGGAATCTAACAATACGCCCAGTGAAATCTGCGACACACAGGTAATATTTAACAATTTAAGGCATCTCATCACACTTGGAACAAAATTAGACGATGAAGGAACATTAAAATTTCTAAAGCATATCCATTGCAGTAGCGGTTCGTGGGTCAAGAGATAGGGAGGTCAATTAGAAAAGTTTACTGTATTACCTACCTTTTAAAGTGATTTAAATTCCAAGTCGATCCTCCGGTCTTTTTGAGATGCAAAATGGTCAATTACTTTTTCATTAAAATCTTTTATCTTCTTTATTAATGTGTTAGGTGGAAAAACAACGTTCACTTTCGACGGTAGTCATAGGGAGAGTACACAAGATTTTTAACAGTTTGACACTTTCAGAAAAAGTACTGCACAAATTACTGTTAATAAAAAGCTGTAACAAAGCAACTGCATCTTCACTATTGAAAAAAATCTTCTCGGCTATATAATACTTCTAATTCAGTTTTAAGTTTCAAATGATTTATGACTGGATACTCCGTTTTAACTAATTTAAAGATACCTTGAGGAAAACTTTTTTATAATCTTTAAATCGATCTGCGTGAAATAACTGAGACACTGCTAAATGATTACTGAAGCCAAACCCGTTTTTGATCTCAGATGTAATTATATCACAAACTTCTAATGAAATTCTCCTTTTTGATTCTTCCGTTTTACATCTCTGGGCAGACTGCATGGATGTCCCCTCCAAATAGTTATTCAAAATTTTATTTCTGATGTCTTCAATTTCACTATTAAAAACGTCAATACACTTATTTACTGTTATGATATCAATATTACATTTTTGTAATTGATTGAACAATATATCACAATGAGGCATAAATGAAAAAATTTAACCAGTAACGAAAATGCTCATTTTGTAAGTAGTTTTTTAAACCAATAGCTTGGTTTAGAGTGTTGTTTTCTGATTCATTATCAATGATTTTTTTCTAAACAATATAATAATTCTGTTGGATAGGTATAAACAGTCTCTTACGCACTTTGTATTAAAATTTCATCGTGTTGGAGCCGCTTTAGGTAATCTCACCTTAACAATATTATCTAACACGGCTGTTCTTTTTGGCGATTTTCCAAAGAATGAAGAAAATCTATGTAAATTAGCAAAAAAAAATTGTTATGCTTTTATCCTGACTTGATGCTTTTTGTAAAATTAAATTTAGTTGATGAGCGTAACAATGAATAAAATTTCATGAAGAATAACTTTTTAATTTTGGCTTGTACACCTCAAAAGCACCACTCACTTTTCAGGACTTTCATTAATTTTCAGACATTCTAACTCTTTTAAAATTACATCTGTCAAATGCTGCGATGTCGTTTCTTGAGGCTCAATAAATTTCCAAAATCTCTCACATACAACACCGTCTAAAACGTATCTAAACACAAAAACTACTTGTACTTTATTGGAACTATCTGTGGTTTCATCCACTTGAACTGCAATGAAGTCAGATTGATTAATTTCAGATTTTATTTCTTCGTGAATAATCGCCAGTATCGAATCTAAAAGTTCATTTTGAATTGCCTTCGAAGTGCCCTTAAACACAGTACTGTTTTGCAAATGGTCTTTAAAAATGGCATCTAGTTCAGATACAAAATTTACTAGACCTCGAAATATTCCCGGATTATCAGAGGACTCTCTTCTTTTAAGTTTTTTCTTTCTCGCCGATTTATTTCTTATCTTACGAAACTCATTCCATTTTCCTGGCGACTTGAGCAGGGGTTGCTTCTTCTTTTCTTTAGGCCTTTAAAACCCGCAATCAAATTTCCTCCCTAAAAGCTGGTATTAAAAAAGGGGAGGATGGACTCCCTACGTGTTTTTTGCTTTCGCTCGATAAACAGCTGGGGTTGTTTTTGTAACTCCCTTGGGCTTCGTTCTTTTTGGTTTGTCTATTCTTTTTCTATATTATTTGTGATATCTTTTCAAAACAAAAAAAAACTTGTATCAATTTTTTGTGCTATTTAAAATTTTTCTTTTTTTTCGGCGAAAAAATCCTTCGGTTTCTCTGCTCAACTGTTTTAAAGTGCCTGAACGAAGAAAAAGATTTACTTATTCCCAGTTCTTGTTCGAGACTAGACAGCGTAGCCTGACCGACTTTGAAAAAGACGGGATAATTTTAAAATTTTTTATGAATTAATTTCTTTTTTTTTTATTGAAGACTCTTGTTTATTCTGTGTAAGAAGATAATTTTTTGTAACTTATTTGACTTCATTTTTCTGTACTTACTGTGATATTTGTCACTTGTGATTGAATTGAAAATTAAAAAATTGCTCAATTTTCTTTGTTGGACAGGTTTTTTTTAATAATTGTTCTTTTTTTCTTTGAGAATGAATTGTTTTTTACTTTAAAATAAAATTTGTTATGTGGTTTCAAACCAAATTTTTTGCAAAATTTTCTGATTTTTTTTATTAGTATTGTTTTCATATTTAATGCAATTGTTATTTTGTGAATAATATTTAATACTATTTATAAATTAAATATTATTTTGTTAAATATTGTCCTTTATCCGTTACGTTTTGGGCTCTGAGTCAGTCATTTTTTTACTACTTAGTCGTTGGTTGAGAACCCTATTCGGAGCTGCAATAGCTCAAAAAACCTCCTGCTTTGCTCCTTGTCTAACAAGATCGTCGCGCGCTCACTCTCTGTCACTTTATTTTTAATACCTAGCTCTTTTAGGGTAGGAAACTTTGATTTGCGGGTTTTTTTTATATAGGCACCTTTATATCATTAACTACAGAAAAAAAGCTTTAATGTGGTATAAATGAAATCAGTGTACGTTATGAACGAAAAGTTTTAATAAAATTATACCTGTTTACACCTTTACTGCGTAGAGGTTGCGGCTAGAAACAGCAACTATGACGTTTCAGTCTTTTAAATACACTGTTTAAGTGGTGTAGGTTTTATTTCCGTAAGATGTAAACAAATGTTTCTCTAAAATAAATTAATAATATTTTAATTAATAATACTGGCGGGTAATTTTTAATTGGCACCTGATGAAAAGGACTTCCCCTAGTTATAAAAATACTTAAAAATTAAATCTTGATAATCTAAATTATTAATGTACTAATTTAGCAGCCGTCCCGTACTATCAGTTTCGTCATGTCCACGTAATGCTAGCTCAAAAGCTCCACAGAATAATACACAGTCAATTATTTTATTTAAAATATATCTATTTTTAAAAACGTTTTCGTTGTAAGCTTTTAAACTTTTTCTATAGGCACTGTCTAACTGCATTCTAATATCAACTGTACCAAGTGTTGCTAGACTACAACAGTTATTCATATGACTTGATGCGAGCGAATATTTCTGTACTTTTATTTTTAAATGTTTCAAGTCAGTTACACCTATTTTGGACCATATAGGATCAGGATCATCACCAAATAACAGGCATGGGAAACAAAAAATGCATTTTTTACCTCACATCCGCAAATCCACTCGGATAAATCATACATTGAATTTCGAAAATACCTATTAACTTCTTTTTTCTTAAGAGATGTTTGCTTTATCGTCATATTAGGTTTTGGACGGCCACCACCTTTGAATTTCACGCGGTCTTCATAACCCAACTTATGTCCATCTTTCAGTTTTAATATATTTTGCACAACATTCATATTTAATAGTAAACACCAAAAACACTGTTTTACTTAATTTCACGACAAGTAGAGATTTACTAATAAAATGTTCACAAATAAAAACATTAAAAACAACGCGACAGAATTTACCGACCAACGCGTACCTAGTCAGCATTCAGACTGCTGTACTGAACTTCGTGCGTTACCGTTTTGCTTTCTGACGATTCGCGCATAAGTCTATTTCACTTTAATTTGTTGTAAATTCGGTCCGTAGCTAGCTTTGAGGACAAGTTGTGGATTGACCCAAGATTTTTAAATTTTGTAAATGAATAATGTAATGAATATGAATGTAAAGGCTCGGTGCTCGGAGGGGATATGAAATCCTGCGATCTAGATATTTGAATAGTATTGTGCATAGAATGAACTAGAAACTTTCATATATTTTTTAAGAATATTAAAAATATATGTATTATATATTTTTAAACTTCAGAAAATGAATAGCTCTATTTTTTTATTTGTATGTGGGAGGTTATTGACCAAATGACCCTATAGAAGAACCGCCAGTGATCCATTGATTGAAACACTTGTTTCAAATTTTCCACATCTGCATTAGAAAGAAAAATAATACGAATCTTAAATTTTCAATGTTATATCATCGAACTAACAAAATTTTAATTTTTAACAAATTATTAGAAGATGTCAAAACTGAAGCCGAGCGAGATATAATTATCACCACCTGTCATAGAAGAATCAAAGAAACAACAAAATCCATCCAAAGAAATTATTATTGGTCCAACATACAAAAAGATGTCACTAATTTTATTAATACTTTTAATACCTGCTTAACTTCCAAATATAATCGGAAACCTCAGGTCAAACTACAAATTACCGAAACACCTAAACCATTTGATAATGTCCACATTGATACTTTTTTCATTAATCAAGTAGCATTTCTTACAATATTAGACCCATTTTAAAAAATTGGTCAAGCACATTATTTAGAACATAAAAACAGCATTTGCATTATGGAAGCTCTCTTACAATTTTTCTCCCATATGGGAATTCCACACAAAATAACATCGGACAATGGAACAGAATTTAACAGTCAATTAAAGACTTTTGTTTACTACATAATACTAACAACTTACATTTTACGACACAATATCACTCAAACTCACCTGTTATGAGATTCCATTCCACTTTAGCAGATTCTTAGATATTTAGGAATGGAACATCAAAAGCCCATCAAATATTTAATGACTCGCAATAATGTTATACAATAATTCCATTTACGCTGTAACGCAAATGACGCCTTCCGAGATAATTCATGGACAACGAACAAGCCCATATAACATGACAACAAATGATAATTTCACAACACGTTGAAAATCACCAAACTAACATGCAGAAATTATGACATTACAAAACAAAAAATTCAAACAAATAAGGACACTATCATTAACAACAGAAATAATAATCTTCAAGAACCAGAATCAGACCAAAAAAGATCAAACCGTGTACATTCGTACAGGAAACCGCATCGCGAAACATTTACCAAAATTTAAAAAATTAAGTCATACAAGACAATAACATAAGCCTCACCACCACGACAGGAATAGTACATAAAAATAAAGTACAAAAACAGTGAGACCGACAATCAAATTAATACCAAGACTTTGTTACAGGATCACCTTGTCAACAATAACGATACTGATGACACTGTCGATATCTCTCCTAACATTTCTTATATCGCCCCTAGTAATGGGCGATATAACCTTCAGCCCAGTAATACACCCCACAATATTTCTCACCATGTGCACTGACATACACCTAATTAATAACTATCATACTTTCTTACATAAAATAAATGTTGTATCATAACTTGAATTTTATATTTTGGAAATTTAGTAACAATCGTAATTTCTTAATTATACTTAGAGCTGCACAGGGTATCTCCGTAATTTGCATTTATATTATTAAGGACGGTTTTACAAGATTGGCTTAAGCCACGCTCAACGTTAAACCTAGGATAAGCTCTGGAATTTAACATTTCACTGTTTTACAATAAAAGCTTACATTATTGAGCTTAGCTTAAAGTGAAGACTAGCTGAGCTCCAAATTTCGGCGGTTTAAGCTTGGTTCAAGGTATACAAATAATATTTTGTTTTGAAGACCAGGTGGTTAATTAATAAAGTGTTTTTTAATCGTGCTTATATTAAGAAATGGAACAATTATATGGAATTTTAAGCGATGATGAAGATATGATCGATTTAATAAATATAATTGATCATCCTCGAGCACCTCGTCAATTTCGAAATAGAGAAAACCAGTTCGGAAAATGGAACGTTGTAGAGATTTTTCAAAGGTTTCGCTTATAGAAGAATACTGTTAATTTTGTTCTAGAAAATATTCAGGATATAATAGCATCACCTACAAAAAGGTACGTATATTAAAATAAAACGTTAATTTTTTTCATGTTAATTACAAAATCTCTAAAAAAATCTGACAACTAATATTATTGAGACAAGAGTTAGGCAGTTCGATTATTATTGTAATCATTTCTCTACAATCTTAACAATAACCTCAGAGATATTTTATTATTGAAAATTATAAAACTAATGTGGCACATTATTGTTGTAGGTATTGTTTTTTAAATACCTATCTGGTTGAAATTTTCATAAGTATGGATGTAGTTATGAAACTATGTACAGGGTAAGTCACATAAATGTTAACCCCCCTGTTACTTTTGTTATTTTTGACCTAAATGGTTCATTCAAAAAATAAACCTGAACGATTTTTAATGTAGAGTTTATTTCTGTTAATGCTTTTCTAAACCTGCTTAAAATATACAGGGTGGAACAAAAAGTATGATTTTTTTAATGGAACACCCTGTATATTTTTACATATTTGAATTTGCAGATTCTTCTGATTATAAATATATATAATTATAGCATGATTGGTCCAGTAGTTTTTGAGTTATTACCAAAAATCTAAATCAGTTTTATTTCCAAAAATAAATCACTAATAATGATGGTAGGCTATGAAAACAATAAAACTTTAGTGATTTTGTATAACTGTCAAAGTTGTTAAGTCTATCTACAATTAGTGTGGCTCTTTTTATTATTAAACAAATTGATATTGTGGTAGAAAAACACGCATTACGCATTATTACAATCTGGAAGAAAGACGTAAGATTTTAGAAATATAATATATTGTAATGAAAACATGACTGCTTCAAAAGCAGAGTTTATACGAAGATACCCAAATCAGGCACCGCCTGCTAAAATGACATTTGTAATAAATTTTGTGAGTCTAATTCGTTAAAAAATAAAACTAGAAGAAGAAAGACTGTTCTTGATGAGGAAATGTAGATAAATATTTTATTGTCTTTCATAGAAGAGCCAAATCGGTCTACTTATTCGGTAGCTGAAGAATTAAATTTAAGTCAGAGAAGTGTTATGCGAACCTTAAAAGTAAATAAATTTAAACCATTCCACATTACCCCTGTTCAGGACTTGAATGAAAACGACTGCCGACAGAGAATATTGTTTTGTCAACAAATAATTGAGAGATACAATGCAAATAATGACTTATTTATTACACAATATTTTTTGGACCGATGAGTCTACCTTTTCCACAGCCGGAATATTCAATAGACATAACACTCATCATTGGGCTAGAGAAAATCCACGAATGCTGAAAAAATTAAAAAAGCAGGGACGTGAAACTGTTAATGTGTGGTGTGTAATACACAGAAATAAAATAATTGGACCTATTTTTATAAATACAAACTTGACGGGTGAAGTTTATCTCGATTCTGCAACAGCAAGTTGAGGAATACTTGGATAATTTGCCAATTTTATTAAGCTTAAGAACAATCTGGCAGCAAGACGGAGCTCCTCCGCACAATGTTCGATCCGTCACAAACTATTTAAATCAAAAATATGCTGTTTGGATTGAAAAAAATGGTCCAATCCACTGGCCCACGAAGAGTCCTGATTTAAATTCTCTAGATTTTTATCTTTGGGGTGCTCTAAAAAATAATATTTATAGTGGACAACTCTCAGGGGACACTGAGCAACTTAAACAGCTGATACGAGAGGCCATTCATTTGATTAATGCGGATGAGGCGGTGTTTGAAAAAGTTAGAACTAATTTCTTGAGGAGATATTTCAAATGCATAGAAAATAATAGAAGTTATGTAGAAAATACAATGTGATGCAATAATTGTTTTATTTTCATATATTATGTTACTGAAATGTGAGATTGTGTTCGTTTGATACTTTTATTATGCTATCGTTACCGTTTGTATATTTAATTTGTTTTGTTTTGTTATAACATAATATTTTCTATTTGTTCTGCATCCACTTGTTTCCTAGCTCACTAATTAAATTATGTTATGCGACATTGTTAGTATCAATTTCTCTAAAATGTGTTTGGTAATAACTCAAAAACTACTGGACCAATCATGCTATAATTATATATATTTCTAATCAGAAGAGATCTGAAAATTCAAATATGTAAAAATATACGGGGTGTTCCATTAGAAAAAATCATACTTTTTTGTTCCACCCTGTATATTTTACGCAGGTTTAGAAAAGCATTAACAGATGTAAACTCTACATTAAAATTCGATCAATTTATTTTTTGAATGAACCATTAGGTCAAAAATAACAGGGGGTTAACATTTATGTGACTTACCCTGTACCTAAAGTATCAAATATCTTTTTCAGGAATCATGCCGTGTCTGCAGCAGAAATGCTTCTTGTCACTTTAAGATTTTATGCAACAGGGTCTTTCCTTCAAGTCTGTGGGGACTTCATTGGACTTAGTAAAACAACTGTATGCAATGTTGTTAACAAAGTAACTGAGGCTATTGCTGGTCTGAACAGAACATTTATAAAGATGCCGAGAACAGATGAACAGATGCAGGCAACAAGCAACCAGTTTAGCTTAATTAGCCGTTTTCCAAGATGTATTGGGGCACTAGATTGCACTCATATCAAGGTACAGTCTCCAGGTGGACTAGAACCAGAAATTTATAGGAACCGTAAGAGTTTTTTTTCTAAAAATGTTCAAGTAGTGTGTGATGCAAACTTAAAAATCCAAAATATTGTGTGCAGATGGACCGGCTCCGTTCATGACAGTACAATTTAGAATAACTGTCGACTTAGAAGAGATTTCGAGACTGGTCTGTTCGGAAATTATTTACTGGTTGCAGATAGTGGATACAGTGTCAGGCCATTTTTAATTACACCGTTGGGAAATGCAGTGACTCCAGCAGAGCAACTATTTAATGAGGCCCAAATTAGAACAAGAAACCCAATTGAAAGATGTTTTGGGGTCTCAAAAAGGCGATTTCCCATCCTTTCGATGGGAATTCGGCTTAACACGTTGAGCCCCGGTGTAGAATCGATTTTAGGGTTCTCCCGGACCGGTATTTTTTGTTACAAATTGCCTTATATAAGGTCGAATAAATGCACTTGGTGCCATATTTACTGCAATCATTTTGATTTTTGACGTTTTATTGACATTTGAAATTGAGGTACACGCGAGTACCTCGCGGGCTGGGGCAGTGTGGAACCGGCGAGGTACTCACGTGTACCTCACATGAATCATGTTATTTGTTTCAGCACGTTCATTCCTGTCTGGCATCCGATGCGCATGTGGTGGTTTTTGTTAGTCGTATCTAGCATTTAGGTGTGAGAGGTTGTAAGAAAATGGGAGAATACGAGCGTGGGCAAGAGAATTTGGAAAGATTATGGCAGGAAATTTTATCTGATGAAGAGGATCGTGAAAGTGAATTTGGAGATATTTATACGTTGGACGAATATAAACCCAGTGATAGTGAAAATAGTTCAAGTGACGATGATGTGCCCCTAGCAAGTATAAAGAGGAGCAAATTTAAACCCGTACTTTCTACCTCTAAATCAAGTTCTTGAAGCACAAGTGTTTTGAGTTACAATAAACCCAAAGAACGTCAAAAAACGAGGGAGGCTTTTGCTGTGAATGAATCTGTTCCTCTTATTCCTAGGAATACGGTAAATTTGGTTTTTTTCTTATTGAACATTTTGGTTTTATATGAGTTTTTTATTTATTGTAGATAGATCAAGTAAATGATTGATGATGTTGTTGCTGCGAACGTATCAGATACTGAAGGTTTCGATGAAATAGTTTGGGGGCCTGTAGACGGAGCGAATCTAAAAACCTTCGACAAAAATTTGAGGTATACTGGAATAAATCCAAATTTTTATGATTTTTATGATAAAGATCCATACGATATTTACAAAATATTTGTCACGGATGAAATAATCGATTACATGGTGGATCAAACAAACTTAGACGCCCAACAAATCGGGCCAATACGAAGATCTAAAACCAAGTCTTGGGTTCCCACTAATCATAATGAGATGGAAACGTTTATAGGTATATTGTTCTGGATGGGACTGTTCAAACTTCCTAAGTTCAGAAATTACTGGAGTAAAAATTTCTTGTATGAGAATAACATCAGTAAGACAATGGACGAGAAACAGATTCGAACAATTTCTAAAAATGTGGCATTTCAATGACAACAATGATGAACCATACGCAAATGATAGGCTTCGTAAAATATCTCCTTTGATAAAAAAAACCAAAAGTTTGAAGAGGTACTGACTCCAGGAACCAACGTATGTATCGACGAAACGATGGTCCCATTCCGTGGTCGTTTGATTTTCAAACAATTTATTAAAAACAAACGCCACAAGTTTGGCATAAAGCTATATAAATTGTGCACAGAAAAAGGTTACACTTATAACATACGAGTTTATAGTGGAACAGAAGCCTTAGAGCCTGGTAGTGCTTCTCAAAGAGTTGTAATTGAAATGATGAATGGCCTTCTAGATTGTGGTCGCATCCTATTTACAGATAACTACTATACAAGTGTAGCTTTAGTTACTGAATTGCTAGAATGAAAAACGCATTTGGTTGGCACTATTCGTTTAAACCGAAACTTTAACTCAAAGACCAAAAAAACTTCAAAAATATGAGATTTTTGCACAAGAAAGCAACAACGGCATAGTTATGCTCAAGTGGAAGGACAAAAGAGATGTCCTAATGCTTTCCACAAAGCATACGGATTCTGTAAAAATAGTTCGTCAGCGCGGGAAAGAAATATCTAAGCCTCAGACTATAGTTGATTATAATAACTCAAAAGGGTACATTGATTTGTCTGATCAGCTAAAAGCGTACTCCCATTGTCTTAGGCGCAGTAATAAATGGTATCGGAAGCTAGCCATGGAGCTACTTTTGGGGTCAGCACTGGTGAATGCTTTTCTAGTATTCAAAGAAGTTACACAATGCAACATTCAAATAACTGCATATAAAGAGCAACTAGCTCAGAGATTGCTACAAGTAAATGAGCCAATGTCCGAGGATGATAAAGACAAGAATTATACTGAACACGAATTGGTTGAAGCCGAGAACTCCAAGAAGAGGTGTGCGCAATGCTATAAGCAGATGAAACAGGATAACAGTAGAAAAACAGCCCAAAACAAATGCCCAAGAACCAAGTATATGTGTTCTGTCTGCAAAATACATTATTGTGTAACTTGTTTTTTTATATCCCATAAATCTGTAAAAAATAGTTTGATTTATTACTTACAGTAAGTTCATATAAACTGTTTTTAGATTTTAAATGTTAAAAATAAAAAAAATCTGAGAATTAGTCAATAATTTTTAAACTCAAACTGTGTTCTTATATGTAAAGATTTTCATAGCCCGCTAATATTTGCCTATCCTCCCGGACCGGCTTTGCACAGTTCGCATGCATTTAGCTTCTAAACGTGGGTACTCAATTTTAAATCGAAGTCTGAATAGATAACGTTCACGTGGGCAACGCATGTACCTCGCGGTCCAGTGGAACTTTTGGAGTGTGGGTCAAATTTTACCCACCCGGGGCCCAACGTGTTAATATAAGAAAAGTTGAAGCAATTGTTGTTACAACTGCAGTGCAATATCGCATGCATTCGAAATGAAGAAATACCACTGCTAAATGATGAGCAACAAGAAGCTATTGATCTCATGAATGCTATAAAAGTGGATAATATTATAGACAATAATATGTTTGTTGTTAATAATGCAGTAAGACTAGAATTAGTAAACTATTTTAATGGGCTTATATAAAAAACTTGTAGTATTTTGCTTAGTTGAGGTAGTGGTTTTTATTATATTCTGAAAGTTAGTACGTTATAGTGCTTTTACTTTATAAATAGCTCTTATTATTTTATCATTGCATTGTCTTATTATTTAATCAGTTTGTTTAAATTTATGTATGCATATGGATTATATTTTAATGTTTTATTTTAACTTTACCAATGTATATTTTATCTTATTCTGAAGCTGTTTAATTGCAGTACATTTTATCAATTATTATCAACGTAAGTTTATAAAATAATAATATAATAAACATTCCAAAAATATGTAATGAAGAAAACGAATTAATAACTAATAAAATGGAAATTTGTAACACTTTTAATAAAACATAATCAACTCTTGGTATGAACATGGCGAAAAAAATAAAAAGAAATAAAAATTACAAGGGAAAAAAACCCACCACGAATATCAACTCCATGTTTTTAATACCAACAAATCGGACTGAAGTAAAGAATTATATATTAAGACTAGAGCCAAACAAATCACCAGGAATAGACGACATAAAGTCTATAACTTTAAAAAACATTGCCGACCAGATTTCTCAAATATTTGCATATCTGATTAATCAAATGTTTGAGGTAGGGTACTGCCCTCTTGATTTTAAACTATCAAGTATAGCATCTTATCGGACAGAAAATTTGGGTTTGTAGAAGGTAAATCGACACAAGATGTCATCGCTGAACTAACTAGGAAAATTTACCACTCACTAGATAAGAATAAGCCTTCGCTATGCGTCTTCTTAGACCTAGCGAAGGCATTTGACATGGTTAGTCATATACACCTCCTTGAATGTCTTGCAGATATAGGTATAAGAGATATCGGACTAAAGCTTTTTGAAAGCTATCTAAGCGAAAGGAAACAAACTGTTTATATTGCGGGCACATATAGTGAACTCAGAACAGTTACTTGTGGAGTACCACAAGGCACTGTTCTGGGTCCGATTCTCTTTATAATACACTTAAACAATTTATTTGCAATATAAAGTGAAGGACACATTATTAGCTTTGCCGATGACACCGCTATATATTATGAGGCAGAAACTTGGACGGAACTAAAAAACAAAGTTGAGGAAGACCTCCCAAAAATCCTAAAGTGGTTTAAATTCAAATTGTTAACCCTGAATGTAGAAAAAACAATGTTTGTACCTTTTGGTATGTACAAAAACTCCATTCCTGATCTAGACGTACCTAGAGTTCGCCTTGAAACTGAACTATTTGAAATAAAGAAAGCCAATAATGTAAAATATTTAGGTATCTATATTGACTGTCATCTGAGGTGGGATGTACATGCAGACTATGTGTTAAAAAAAACTTAGAAAAATAATACATATGTTTAAATATGCTAAAGATATATTAAATATCAATTACTTAATTATACTATATAAAGCCTTAGTAGAATCACATTTGACATATGGATTCATCGGATGAGGTGGAATTTTAAATGTACATTTACAACGATTAGAAATTATGCAAAAACGAATACTAAAGGTAATATTCAATAAACCGATGATCTACTCATCAGAACAACTGTTTCGTGAGTCACATGTTTTTGATATACGTCAATTATACTTTTTTATTGCAGCTTTAAAGATTGCTTCTAAAAAAATTAAAATATAAGTCACGATCATCAAACAAGGAATAAATACTTAAATAACTTACCCATAGTATTAATGCATACAAGTACGGGGCAAAGGTCTAATATATATCTTGGACCAAAATTATTTAATTCCATCCCCAGCCATATAAGAAATATAAAGTCTAAAAATAATTTAAAAAAGGAACTAAAAAATTTCACATACAACCAACGAATTCTTGTCCATACAGTAATCGATTCGAGTAACTAGTTAAGCCTTTCAGTTTTTATTATTGTTGTAGTTACCTATTTCTCTTTGATTTATATTTTTATTAATATTAAGTATACCCTCAAATATATTTACCATATTATTATACCATATACCAATTTATATCTGTAGTTGTATGTGTGTATGTATGTATATGTGTGTATATGTATGCATGTATGGATGTTGGTGTATCAGTATAGTTTTCAATGTTTCCATGTGTATACATGTGTATGTAATTTTATTTATATATTGCATTTTGTCACTTACAAGTGAGGAGTTGGCGGGAAGAACGATGAAGGTGCATATTTTATCAAAATCGAGATAGGTGGTGCAATCTATAGATTTTTGCATGTACGATACACTTAGTAAACATTTGCGAGAAAAACAGTAAAGGTCGCTATAATACAACTAAAAATAGTTTTAGTGTTTGTGGGAAAAACGATGAGCGTGCCTTGCGTTTGATGGAATAATGATGAGCGTTGCTTATTTCTGAATGTACGCACTGTGACTTTTATAAGTAATGTCACCTGACTGTCACAAGTTTGGGGTTATTTTATCGAGACGTTTTGTTACTGTGTCCTGTGAGTTATCGGTGAATCTATAACATTAATAATGGATGAAACTATGTGTCCTGAAGTCACTAAAAAGCCGAGAAAACGGAAACAAACTGGAAGAATGCGTGATGCAGCTAAGAAAATGAGAACTCAGACCCATGAAACAGGTGAGGACTGCAAATGCACTAAATTAAAATGTTTCCAAAACATAAATGTAGAAGAGCAATGGATTATAATTCTGCGAAGTCGCCAATAAAAGTGGTAAAAGTTCGCCGAAAAATCCGTGACAAAAGTGAATTACCTTCGTCAAGTGACGAAGATATTAATCCCCGAGAAATTGACTCTAAAATCGACCCTCGTATAGTGAAAATAGACACTCAACCCCTGAAAACCGTGTATTTAAAAGTGCCAAGCTTTTTGTCACCAACAAAAAGTATCTCTAACCCAGATCTTCATATTAACCTAGCTGAAAGTCAGCCTAAGACAGTGCTAAGTGATACAGACACTAGGCGCGAGAAAGCGAGACGGACAATCGACGTAAAGTCGGTAAAACTGAAAAAGCGTCACAGTGAGAAGTGGATAAACGTTAAACCGCGCGTGTACAACACATCAGCAAAAACTAGTACCAAAAAACTACCAACAAATAGTAAATAATTTCAACAATTTACGGAATCCGGACAAAAAACCGATTCTAAAATAGAAAAATTATCCAAACAACAAATTCTAGAAGCATTATATTGTAGCCAATACGAATTAGATATGGCCACCTCCAGCGGAGGAAAGCCACCGCCACTGCCTACCTCACCGCCACCGAACCCGTCCACCAGATACGACTTCCCTGCAAATACCAATATTATTCTAAGTCCAGAAAGAACATTACAAAGACAGCGTGAGTTACTGGATGCGCAGACCGCTGATAAAATTTTAAAAGATAGTCCCACAATCTCGCGTATTAGTACGGAGCGAGCCAAAACGTCCGTCGGCGACATAGAGGAGCAGATGGATTTAACTTCGCCCCCAGGGGAGTATATTACCCCTAAAAAGCAAGTTAAGTTGAAGAATATCATGGACCCTAAACCCAAGCCCACCCCTGTCTCGAATAAATTCGATAAACTACCCCTAATATCGGAAAAAATTACCAGTGAAGAAGCTATAAAACTTAAAGCGAACAAAACTTTTGTATCTAAACCAAAAACTAAAACAGATGCACCGCCTAAAAATCCACCGATAGTCTTAAAAGGCATCCCCAACAACCATGGGGAGTTTATATCGGAAATCAAAAGGTCAATAAAACTGGGCTTCCACACTAAGTTTGCAGCGAACAACACGTTGCTGTATATCTATGACAAGCAAGAATTTACAAAATATCAGGAGACACTCAACGTAAGCGACATTGAGTATCATTCCTATACAAGCAAGCATGATAAAAATCATGCCTTCGTGCTCAGGGGCATACAGGGAGATCCTGCCATTGACGACATAAAGAATGACTTAATAGATTCTCACAACCTGGACATCATAAATATATTTAAAATGAAGACAAGGAACCCATTGTACCTGGTGGTCACCACGAAGGACACCACATTGAAAAAACTCGAAAATGACGTTAAATACGTATTATACACTAAAATAACCTGGGAGCGGAGGATAAACGACAGATTAATCTCGCAATGTCGTCGGTGCCAGATGTGGGGCCACGCAACTTCGAATTGCCATAGAATGGCTCGTTGCGTGAAGTTTGGTGACCCACACTGGACGAAAGACTGCAAAAAGACCTTGGACATCCCTCCCAGGTGTGCTAATTGTAAAGGCGCACACACGGCCAGTAGTGTGCAATGCCCAGTTTACATCTACAGGTCGAATCAGATCAAAAACAACGCCGCCGCCGCCCCCGAGACCGCCCCCCGACAAAAATTCGTCGATGCCGCCCCCCCGCCTCCAATGCCTGGGAACAAAGGAGGAAAGCCCAAGAAACATCGAGGGAGCCTAATAATACAGGAAATGTCGTACCTGACCCGACACGGACTATACGCAACGGACCCCCCACACCCAGACCGACTAATACCTCGAACACAAACTACAACGATTTTAACATACTCACACATGAACTAAACGAACTTAACAGAATAATAAATTTAAAGGAGACGATAAAAGCTATCCACCATTTAAATACAATGCTAAAAGCCGTTGCAGAGCCAATGCAGGCAATCACCATTTTACAAGACTTTGCTCAAAATGTTTTACCCTTGTACAACATTCTTAACTAGATGCCTGCTTTGGAACTGTAACGGTTTAATGACCAAGACAAACGAACTTCGACAATACATACAGGACAACAAAATTGACATTATTTTGTTGACCGAGACTAACTTAAAAAATAAGCACAAATTAAAATTTAACAATTTTTTCCTTTACAGGTCCGACAGACTCGGGAGGAGAGGTGGTGGAGTGGCCATCCTGGTGAAGAAGGACGTCCCCCACACCCCTACCCCTATCGAGAATATAGGTATTGAATTACCACCCTTGTGGTGACCTACAACCCACCGCTCAACAGGATAACTGAAAACGATCTAGATATGCTTTTCTCTAAAAATAAAGTTTTAATTGCAGGGGACTTAAATGCCAAGCATGCCGTCTGGAAGAACAGGCGCGGCAATGCCAACGGTACCGTGGATGCAGGAATATGCACTCAGTGCAGGTATTGCGGTCCTATCGACCGATACACCTACACACTATCCCGAAAACAACAGCACACCTACATACATTGACATTATCTTGAACAAAAACTACCAGCACGACATCGCACCGGTGTCGCGGCCGGAGTTGGGATCAGATCACAATCCGGTGACTTTCAGTCTTCTTGACGTCGACCGGAACGTGCTTGCCAGAAACACGTTCGATTATAAAACGGCTAACTGGAGTAAATTCCAGCATCTTATGAACCTCTACACGGAGATCAGCCCTAACATCGAAAATAATGCTCAACTCGACTTAGAGATTAATAAACTCACAGAAAACTTAATTAAAGCTCGACGAAAGTCAGTTAAAGAAATTAGGGTTGGTCCCCGTGAGGAATCTACCCCAGTTGAGCTGAAAAATATGATTAACTTCAAAAACCGTATACGCAGGAGATGGCAGGCACATCACCGGCCGATCGACAAAAGAAGATTGAAAGATCTACAGAATAATGCACATAGTCAATTCGCGGACCATAAAAATAAAATATGGAACGAAAGGGTGGCTAAGCTGACGGTCAAGGACAATTCCCTGTGGGTTATGACCAAGCTTCTAAAAAGGGATGCTAACCCCATCCCTGTTTTGATGCATAATAATCGCACTTCTTTAACCGACAGGGAAAAAGCCGAGACTATGGCCGGCCACCTTTTCGATACGTATAAATCTGCTCCCAACGAGACCGAGCACCAGGTGGGCGTCGATGCTGGTCTAACACATATTCCAGCATTCACACCCATCCCTCCACGCAAATTAGCCAAGCTCCTAACATCTCCTAGTACACTCAAAAACCTACTCAAAACACTACCCAATTTAAAAGCTCCCGGTCCTGACACTATCCCAAATCTACTTTACAAAAAATGTCCACGAAAAACTTTAGTTCAAATCTGTTACATAATTAACGCGTCGATAAGACTGCAATATTTTCCCACAGCGTGGAAAACCTCCATAATTGTGCCCTTTTTGAAGCCGGGTAAGGACCCCGTCCTTGCAGCAAGTTACCGGCCGATCTCATTGTTAAATACACTCGGGAAAATTGCTGAGAAAGTATATTTAAATAATTTGAATAAAATTATCAATAAAGGTAACTTGCTGCCGAACATACAATTCGGCTTCAGGGGGAGGGCACAATACCACGCTGTCGCTGTGCAGAGTCGTGCACGACGTCATCGAAGGCTTCAATAAAAACATTGTACCAAAATGCTGCTCCTGGACATCCAGAAGGCATTCGACACTGTTTGGCATGGAGGTTTCCTGCACAAACTTACTCACATACATCGCTTGCCGATATATTTTATTTCTCTAATAAAGTCCTATCTAGTTGACCGCACTTTTGCGGTCAAGATAAACAATACTACTTCTAATTATTATCCTGTCAGAGCGGGGGTCCCGCAGGGGACAGTGCTCTCCCCGGTTCTGTTCAACCTATATGTCTCCGATATTCCCACCCATCCCCTTACGCAAACAATAATGTACGCCGACGATACTACGATCTACGCCCAGTCCTTCTATGCCGAAACCGCAACTACCAAGTTGCGGTATCATTTGACCAACGTACTCAAATACTATAAGGACTGGAAGATCGTAATAAACGAGACTAAAACAGAGACCATTAATTTTACAAAAAAGTTTACAAACATTAAAACATTCACCCCACTGACTATTAACAATCGAGTTATTGAGGAGGCAAAGGTAGTAAAGTACCTAGGCGTGCACCTAGACCAACGTTTATCGTTTAAACCGCACGTAACGAAATCGCTCAACAGGGTCTATATGGCCCTGCATAAATTATATCCCCTTGTAAATAGGAGATCGCTTTTAAACACCGAAAACAAATTGCTGCTTTATAAAATAGTCATAAGGCCTATACTTACGTATGGCTGCGTCGTCTGGAACAGGATGTCGAACACACAGTTCGGCCGCCTCCAGACGACGCAAAACAAGCTGCTCCGCCTCCTTACTAACTCAAATCGTTACATAAGTACACAACAACTCCACGAGACGGCTAATATGCCCTACATTAGAGAGTACATAATACAGACGGCCACCAAATTTTTTAGACATAACGTTCAAAAATCCACACTCACCGCGCACATCACCGACATTAGGAACAACCACGAACTTCAGCATACACACAGACTAATACATGAAAATTTACCTTTGTACTACGAATAACCACATTTTCAGACACACAATGACGGACATCTCCAATTTTACTGCACTTTCCAAAAATCTTTATTTTTACCTACCCCTAACCGTAACTTCCCTCGATAACCGCCCTATTGCCTCTTCACCCTACTTTAGACGTACAATCTAAATTTCAATTCTTTTAAGCAGGTTTTTTTCTTGAGCTTTTTCCTGCATGACTAACACTACAACGATGTTACTGTTTTATTCTATTTCTGCTTGTTAATTTTTATAATGCCTCGGCAATATATTAATTATGTTCAATTCGCTGTTATAGGAAAGCGCCAGCCCCTATGCCCAACAACTAGAAGGATGCCTACCAGCCGTATCGGGCCCGACCACCTGGCCAGAGAGCGGGGACCCGCCGAGACAGGTGGAATATCGTCTCTCCTGCTTTTCGCCCTGGACTCGTCCAGGGCGAGTCTTTGATTTGTAAAGCCGATCGGCTAATTATATTTTTTGTGTATTATAGTATTTATATTGTAAGCCAAAGAATATGGCCCCTAATTAAGTTTTTAAAAAATGTATTTAATGTGTAATAAATGTTTTGAAATTGGAATTGGATTATAATTAAAGAATTTAATGTGTTACCTACTTATGACTCACAGAATAGTTATTTATGTGGTTTAATTGAGTCACATTTGGTGAAAAGGAGGCGCAACAGAGAAGGTCATGAGAATGCTGCTTTCCATAACTATTCATACAAATACAAGGTGCGTTTGATAAGAGAAGATAAACTTGTTGAAGTTCCTATCTGCTACAAAGCCATGATAAGTTTACACGGCATCACACCGAGAAGGCTACAAACTATTCAGAACCAAATGACTACACACGGAAAAGTACTTTCTGACAAACGGGGCAGACATTAGAACCGACCCTATGCATTGTCGCAAAATACACTGACCAAAGTCCATGAACACATTCAATCTTTGCAAGGGCGAAAATCACATTATTCTCTGAACAAATCTGAAAAATTGTACCTTCCCGATGAACTTAGTGTCAAAAAATTGCACGAAATGTACTTAGAAAAGTTTAAAAGTTTTCCTGTTTCATATCATTCATTACCGAAAAATCTTCGTAACGGATTATAATATTTCGTTTGGTTATCCTAGATATGACACATGCAGTAAATGTGATGAATTTACCTCTCAGGAAAGTATTTTAAAAAAGAAGATAGCAGAAGTTGAACGAGGCGAACGCGAAAATTTCCTAGAAAATCTTCAAAACCTTACTGTACAAAACAAGCTTCACAAGAAAAAGGCTAATGTTTTCTTCGAGAGAAAGAAGAAATGCAGGGAAAGAGCCAAACAGGAATTGAATTTCGAAGCTGTGGCTTTTGATTTTCAAAAAAATATGCCCGTACCTAACATATCAACTAATGATGTCTATTATAAGCGTCAATTGTCGGTTTTTTTGTTTAATGTTCATGTGTTATCCACAGGGGAATCCATTTTTTATGGCTATGACCAGACTATCGGAAAAAGAGGCGCTGACGATGTAGTATCAATGATGCATCATTTCATTTTTAATATTCTTTCTCCTGAAGTGAAACACATTGCATTATTTTGCGACTCCTGCCCCGGCCAAAATAAGAACTTTACCATGTTCCGGTATCTGCACCACGTTGTTCACAGATGCCGACGGTTAGATTCAGTTACTGTCACATTTCCTGAACGCGGTCACTCCTATATGGAGTGCGATCGTAATATGGCTCTAATACCAAAGAAGGTGAAAACAGAAGTTCCGTCAGATTTATATGAGGTAATTGAGAATGCCAGGATCAAGCCAAGCCCATTCAAAGTAGTTCGATGTGATCAAACCTTGTTCAACAAATGGTCAGATTTCTTTAAAAATTTGGGCTACTATAGAACCAAGTTAGCGGTTCCTACAAGACCAATCAAGGAAGTCAGTATATCGCTTGAAAAATCAAGGTTCTTGGAGAACAGATTTACCTATAATGGTCATTGGGAAACTACTGTTATAATAGACAGCACGAAGAGGTCTAAAAACAATCAAAGCGGCAACATCTGCTTACAAGAAAATGAATTTTTCTTGCCTGGAGAAGCCTATACCGCACCAATATCTTTACCTATTAAAAAGTGGAAGAATTTGCAGGTGACTCTTGTACTGGTTGAAATATTTCGAAATCTTATACATTAATTTTTTTTTTTCAGGAATTAACAAAATTTTTGGACCGTCAAGAATCGGTGGATTTTTATAATAACCTGCCTTATTCTAATATGACGCAAGATTGCGACGCCGAATGAGTTCTTTTTATATTATTATTAATAATCTTGTTATTTTTTTTATGATTAATATAATTTTTGTATTCTGCGTGAATTTTTCTTTCATTTCTTTATTAATTTTGTTTTCTTTTTCATATTTGGGGGGGGGGAGCTGGGGGGCTTCTTTCCAAAATTTTATGTCTTTTTGGAATAGTTTCAGTTTTGTAAGATTGTGTATGATGGTATTTTATAAAAAGAAAATGAAATGAGAAATAATAAATAATGATGGTGTCCTACTTAAAAAAAAACAAAAAAAATTACTCAAAAAATTTTGTGTGTGTGTCATCATCTTTGGTGGTACTAGTAAAGCATGAGACTACCCGATTGTAGACTCTAAATTAGGATTATATTTACTCTTCTTACGAGATAATGCTCGAAAGTTAAAAAAATCGATTTTCTCAATTTCAAAGTCGACACACATTCATCGTTTTTCCCGCCAACTCCTCAAGTATATTAAAACTTTAGTCAGTATTCTATTGTTTATTTAGTAATATTCCTATTAGTTTTAGCTAAAATATGTGTTACATTATAATGTATTATGTATTAACAGTTATAAAAAGGTAATACTTTATATTTTTTTGATATTCTAAATAAATAAATATCTATCTATATAATAATAATAATAATAATAATAATGTTTATTTATAAATAGTAATACAATACAGAAATATAGAGGTGTAATACTTTATATTTTTTTGATATTCTAAATAAATAAATATCTATCTATATAATAATAATAATAATAATAATAATGTTTATTTATAAATAGTAATACAATACAGAAATATAGAGGTGTGTAATAGAACATAGTTTAAAATAAACATAAATACACCACAATAAATATCTGAGCAGATATTTGTGCGTGGGAGAATATATAAATTATTTATAAACATTTATACATGGCATTGAAGGACGTGAAAAATAAATGAAAAAAAAAAAAAAGACTAAGGATATAAGTTGACTAATACTAAAAGATACATACAATATAATGACAAGATTACTGTTATGAATAAAATAAGAATAAGAGCATAAATTACACATATTAAGACAATAAAATATTATGCAACAATTTAACAGACTACTACTTATATATAAAAAGGTGAACATACAGCAATGTAATTTTTTAGTTGTTTTTCAAATCAATTTGCTTGTGAATGTCGACTCTGGGTCGTTGACTTATATAATTTTTGCATCGAGTTTTAAAGATATTTAACGACTTTGCAGTTTTGACATCATAAGGTAACGTTGAGTAAATTTTTGGACTTAAATATGTAAAATTTCTTTGGCCAATAGTTTTCCTCATAAACTCAACTTTGTAACATTCAGAATTTTGTCGCGTAAAATAATTGTGTGGTATATCAATTAGATGATCTTTATTTTTATACTGGTTCACGCAGATTGCGTAATGAAAAAGCTTTCTTACATCGAAAAGTCCTGTTTCGTTGTATAATTCATCGGTAGGGAATAAAATATCTTTTTTGAACATTATTTTTATAATTCTTTTCTGCGTTAACTCCAGATAATTTAAAGTAGTTTTATTTACTCCACCCCAGCCAAGTATCCCATAATTTATGTGGGACTCGACTAGAGCGTAATAAATAGTTAATATGTCATCTTTCGGTAGAATATCTTTAAGATGTTTAAAAATTGGAATTAAGGATCTTAATTTTTTCACTATATAATTTATGTGAGAATCCCATTTTAAGTGGCTATCTATATAAATACCAAGGTACTTAATTGTATCGGCTTTGTATATTGTTAGTGAATTATCCCTATCCGTAATCTTTAACGTTTCAAATTCGGGTAAAGAATTTTTATAAGACGCGAATGGAAGAAAGAAAGTTTTATCAAAATTTAGAGTGAGGATTCTACTATCGAACCACTTTTTCAATTTTGAAAAGTCATTTTCTGCTTTAGTTTTTAAGCGCTCCCAGGTTTGGTCAACATAATAAATGACTGTGTCGTCTGCGAAAGTGAGAATATCTCCACAAGATTCCATCAAAAACAAGTCATTTATATATAATACAAAAAGCAGAGGTCCCAACACTGTTCCTTGCGGAACTCCATATTTTACTCTTTGAAAGTCACTTTTTATTCCGTTTATTTCGACGCATTGTTTTCTATCGATAATATAACTGCTCAATAGACTTAGTGAATTGCCTCTAATGCCTATATTTTCCAAGGTGTTTAATAATAGTGGAAAACTAACGGTATCAAAGGCTTTAGCCAGGTCTAGAAATATAGCCAATGATGGTAAACCTTTGTCCATTGTACGGTATATATTATCTGTGAGGTGACTAATGGCATCTTGAGTTGATATACCTTTCTGAAAACCATATTGCTTAGAAGATATTAATTGATTTTTCTTTATATAACTGTCTAGACGAGATTTGAGTATTTTTTCGAAAATTTTTGCGAAATTTGTAATTATGGATATTGGTCTATAGTTCTGACAAAGCGATTTATCTCCTTTTTTTGAATATGGGCTTTATAACTGACGATTTGAAAATAGAAGGAACTATATTGTTATCAAATATTAAGTTTATAACATAGGTTAATGGATCTATGATAAAATTAGCCGTTTCCTTAATGATTTTTACACTTATACCGTCAATACCTGTGGCTTTCTTGTTTTTTTAGGGATTTAATTGTGTTCAAAAGCTCGTGTTTGTTTGTGGGTAATAAATAAAATGAATTCAGTAGGACTCTGTTATTAGGTACGAAACTTTGGTCAGGAATGATGTTGTTTGCTAATTTTTCCCCCATTTCAATGTATGTCTCGTTGAATTCATTGGCTATTTCATAATCTGAATTTAATATTTTGTTTTGTTTGTTTTTTATTGTGTTTATTTGGTTTTTGTTATCGTATTTCTTTAATTTGTTAACCGTGTTCCAAAGGTATTGTTTATTGTGTTTATTTTGTTCGATTTGTTGTTTATAATAATTGCTTTTTGTTTTATTGATAAGTTTAACTAATTTTTTCTTGTAATTGTTATATTCAATTTGAAGCACATTGTCTTGGGGGTTCTTTTTTATTTAAAGGTCGTTTTTATAATTTATAGATCTTACTAAACCGCTGGTTATCCAATTTTTCCTTTTTACATTTTTGTGTCTTACTTTTTTATAAATTGTGCATATTTTGATTGAGTTCTTAATAGTTTGGACGAATAAATTTGTGGCTGTTTCAACGTCAGTAGTTTCATATAAATGAGTCCAATTAGTAGACTGTAATGTACTTTTTAATTTTTGGAAATTCGTATATTTTAGATATTTAGAATCAGTATTTAAGGAATTATGGTTTTGATATTCGAAAATTATTTGCAGTGCAGTGATATAATGATCTGTGATATTCGTTTTAACGATTAAGGGTAGAGTCAATTCGTAGTCAAGTTTAGTGTATAAAAATATATGGTCAATACAGGATCGTGTGTTTTGTTGAACTCTTGTGTAGTTATTTATTGTTGATATGTAACCAAATTCTGACAGAATATCTAAGTATTGATGAACGTATTCTGAATTTTTTAAAATGTCTATATTTATATCTCCTATTAAAATACAGTAGTTATAATTTGCTGTTTTAATAGACAGTAAATGATAATATAGATCCATATTAAACTGCATGGGTTCTAAAGAGGGTGACCTATAGGCAGCTAGGAGATATAACATTTGAGATTGATACTTAATTTGTACTTCCATTAACGATATTTCGTGAAATAAAACTATCTTATAATCGTATATGAGATTGTTTCTTAAATATATCACCACTCCATCATTTTGGTTAACCGAACCATTATTGTATATTACTGAGTATCCGTCAATTTCGCACATTCCTAAGCTTTCAATATAGTGCGTCTCGGTTAGTACAATACAGTCAAAATATTCTGTCACTTGGCTTAATAAAATTTTTAGTTCGTCTAAGTTCTTATGTATACTGCGAATATTTGAATGCATGATTTTAAAATTCGATGCAGATTTATTGATTTTAAAAACTTCGTTACATTGCTGCATTGAGTCTACCTCTTCTGTAAGAATTTTGGGATATTGAAAATCTCGAATATAGTTATCCTTTTTTTTTTTTTTTTTTTTTTTGTTTGTTTTTAAGTTATCGATATATAATTTTAGAGTGTGATTTATATAACTTAAGAATAGCACAAGCCTAAGAATAATACTTTTACACACTCTTTTTTTGCTTACCTTAACTATTACACTGTCCTAAAGATTGCTTCCACAAAACTGAGTTTATTTTCTATTCTGTCTTCTTGATCGCCTTTCACCTGTCACTAGTCTCTCCTGGTTACGTTGAGTATTTCTTTTTGTTTCTTCTTGATCACTTAGTTCGACAAGATCTTTTCCACTGCCAGATTCGGATATTCTCTCAAATATGTCTACTTCTTTTAGCTCCTTAACTGAATATGCCCTTTCGTTCACTATCAGTCTGTTTTTTACAATTTTTGCGGAGTAACCTAATTCTTTGGCTTTTTTGTAATTTGTGTATAGAGTTTTTTGTTCTTCTCTTTCACAAAAGGTGAGGTCTTTAGCGATACTCAGTCCAGAGCCTTTTAATTTAAAAGTATTTTTTTAGGATTTCATACTTTTTTATTTGAGTTGTTAATTCAACTAAGACTGGCCTTATTTTGTTTGGTACTTCTTGTCCGATTCTATTAATATTACTGAAATCACTTGTATTTAGGTTTATTTCTAATTTACTTGTTAGTATTTCCTTGACATTCTCCAATAACGGCTTTTCGTTTTTTTCTCCTATGCCAAAAATAATAAGGTTATTTTTTTCTTACTGCTCTTTGAATCGTCTCTAACTGTTGCTTTAACTCTGTGTTTTCTTTTTCCAGAACATCTACTTTCCTTCTCAACTCTTCTGTATTTTCTAGATGTATTAGATTGTCACTTTTTAGTTGTTTGATATCGTTTCTTATTTCAACCAGAATTTTTATTATTTCTTCATTTGATACCATTATTTGGCTGTGAGGTCTTCGCAGTTTGGATTTGAAAATTTTTTCTTAATGTTTAGCGTACGGTCCTGTCTTGCTTTATAGTTTTACAACCAGATTATCCTACTCTCTGTAGTGTGATGTTTATTTGTGCCAGATGTCGGGTTTTTCCAATATTCCAGGTCGGTGTCGCCGGTCTGTCCCTGCGCGCCAATATCCATTTGGCATGATGACGGTCTCGGATGCTAGGGCCAGGCAGGACTATTGCCTTTTTACCCTAGTCATCGCTGTAGACCTGGACCGGCCTCGTGCAGGGCGGGTTAACTTACTTTACGAACGGCCCCACTCACAAATGTGAGCGGTGCCGAAGATTTCGGTCAACCTCCCTGGGTCCTGGCTGATGAACCCTGCTGGCTAGGGCCTCTTCTGGCGCTCTTCTGTCTTCGTCTTCTTTCTTCGCCAGCTTGTCACCCCCCGGGGGTAGTCATCTGTCTGTCAGGGACTGTGTGGATATTCTGTGACTTGGGATTGACTGCCAGTACACAAAGTGGCAATTGACACATTGTCATCTGGATCATCGGACAAGGTGAGGATGAACTGTGTAGCTCTAGGAGGTGAAGGCCTAAGTGCTTTCTTAGCACTTTCGTCCTTCACGGAGCCAGGGGGACAACGGGCACTGGTCGGTTTACTGACCGGCGCCCGCAAGGTTTGTGGGAGGGTGGTTGGTCGTGTCATGTCTTTTCAGTGAGTTTGGTCCATCTGTAAGGAAAGGATTAGTTATACTTACCCGTTATCCAGTAACTGTACCTTCGGCCTCTTGTGCCTCGGTGCATCGGCCGGATCATAGGAGGTGGCCTCCCTGATCAGCGGGTTCCTGTGCTCCTCAGCTAAGGTGTACAGTTTCTTCGCTCTATCCCGGATGATTTCGGTGACTGGTGTGTACTCCAGGTCCCTGAAGATGTCAGCGTTTCTAACGTACCATGGTGCGCCCACCGCTGTCCTGATGGCCACGTTTTCCACGGCTTGGATCTTCTTCAGATAGGTCTTCGCTTGGTATCCCCATGCTACGGAGGCGTAGGTCAGCTGTGGTCTGATGAGTGCTTTGACTAGCAGAAGCTTGTTCCTCAGACTGAGCCTGCTCTGGTTCCCTACCATCGGGTAGATGAGAGCTCTCGTCCGTTTGGCCTTTACCACGATGGCTTCGGTGTTCTGTCTCCATGTCAGGCCTTTATCCATGATTACGCCAAGGTACTTGACGGAATCGTGCCATTGGATGTCCTCGCCGAACATGGAGACGTGTCCTGTGGGGGTTTCCTTGCGTCCTTTCCTGAAGAGAATCGTCTGGCTTTTCTCCGCGTTGACTGCGACTTTCCACTTGATACACCATTCTTCCAGAAGAGAGGCTGCCTCTTGGAGTCTTCTGGTGGCTGTTCTCGCACTCCAGGATCTGGCCGTGACGGCCGTGTCGTCCGCGTAGAGTGCCATTGCGGTGCCTTCGGCCCTAGGGAGATCAGAGGTGAAGACAGCGAACAGATGGGGTGACAACACAGAGCCTTGGGGGACTCCGGCTTCCATCGGTCGATACGTGGACACACAGTCCCTGATCTTCACTCGCATCTGTCTCCCGTGCAGGTATGATCTAACTAGTTTGACGAGTGCAATGGGATAACCCATACTCATCATTTTAGCTAGTAGACCATCGTGCCAGACCCTGTCGAAAGCCTTCGCAACGTCCAGGAGTAGTGCCGCCGTGACCTGTCTTTGGTTGAAACCTTTGGTGACTTCTTCGGTGATCCTGAGCACTTGGAGTTCCGTACTATGTCCTGTCCTGTACGCGAACTGTTCATCCGGGATGATTTGGAGCTCTTCGGTTTCCTCTTCTATTCTTCTCAAGATGACGCGCTCGGCTACCTTGCTCACAGCTGAGAGTAGGCTGATGGGCCTGTAAGAGGAGGAAAGAGTAGTTCCTTACCTGGCTTCGGGATGACTATGACGTCGGCCTTCTTCCACCTGTCCGGAAAGTATTTGAGCCTCAAGATCCCGTTGATGATATTCACCAGGGCTGCCACCCCTTTGCTGGGTAGCTTCTTGAGGGCGATGTTTCCGATCTTGTCACATCCAGGAGCTTTCCTCGGCTTTAAGCTCCTTAGAATCTCCTTGACCTCCTCTGGAGTGGTCGGACGGATGTGATCATCGTCTGGCAGGCGGAGCATCCGACGCACTCTGCGTTCCACGTCATCAACCCAGTCCTCGTCCTCATCATCGAGTTGGTTTTCCCTACACTGCAGTTCCAAGCTGTCCGCGAATGCTTCAGCTTTTTCCTGGCAAGTGTAGACAATCCCATTCTCTCCGTGGATTGGGGACATCGGTTTCGGCCTGTTCCGCAGAGCACGCTGGGTGTTCCAGATGCTCCTGTCCTGTGGGTCCAGTGATTCCAGGTGACGCTGCCATCCTTCTTGACGGTGTTCCTGGAGGGCAGCTTTAACTCTCCTGTTCAGCGTGTTATACGCGTGCCTGTCCTCAGGGAGTCTAGTCCTTTGGGCCCTTTTCTTCGTCCTTCGTCTGTCCCGAATCAGCTGCCTGAGGTCCTCCGTGAGGTTTGCCATCGGCGTTGGTGCCCTTCTGCTCTCTGTCTCTGTAGTGCTTTCCTCCATCGCTTCCTGGATCTGGTTTTCCAGGGAGGTGATGGACCTCTCCACATCTTCCTCGGATTCAATTCTGGGAATATGTGCAATGTTCCTTTGCAGTGCTGCACGGAACAATTCCCAGTCTGTCCTCCTTTTGATGAAGGTCCCAGTGTCCACATCATCCTTCTCTCCTAGGTCCAAGAAGATCGGATTATGCTCGGTGGAACCTTCCGTCCTGGTAGAGATTTCCGCATTGAGGGTCATCTCCTTCATTATAGCGATGTCCAGCACATCCGGTCGGTGGATCCCATTGTCGTGCGTCGGCTCGTCCGGTCCTAGTGCCTGCATGTTGCCAGCGTGTCGTCCCAGGAATCTCAGCAGATCTCGTCCTAGAGTGTTGGTGACTCTGCTGTTCCATTCCTGTGACTTGGCGTTCAGGTCCCCTATGGCAAGCACCTGAGTCTGGTCCTGGAATATTGCATCCAGGTCCGTGTCCAGGATCCGGCATCGGGGCGGCTGATAACAGGATACCACTTGAATGTCGCCATTTCGTGCCGTTGACACTACTACGGCGGTGGCTTCCAGGTTTTCCATGTCCGGCAGCACGATTGGATGGTGGTCGATCGACTTCTTTACCAGCAGGGCTACTCCTCTCATGGGCCTTGGTCCAGCGTAGTCTTTCCTGTAGACATGGTAGCCAGGGAAGTTGGCTGGCTTCAGCGGCGTCATCTTCGTTTCCTGTAGTGCCAACACGTCTATGTCGTACCGGGCTAGGAGTTCCTCCACTTCAAGTTTTCTTCCTTGTAGCCCGTTAACGTTCCATGAGGCGATCTGCAGGAAGTTCGGCTTCACCTGAAAAGACATTACAGATTAGTAAAGCCTGGCATCTGTGCAAAAAATGCGCTCATTGCTGAGCACATTTGCTGCATCTGTTTGAGCACCGCGGTGAGGTTTTAGGCCTCCACGGGTGCTCGTTGTTGCCTGGCAGGGCCGGCGCTCGGCCCTGCGTTACCTTGAGCTACCCTTGCGTAGCTCAGCCCGCTGGTGGCGGGTCTTTTGGCCTCCCTCGGTGGCTGTTGGGTCCTTGGAGCCTGCTTCTGGGGGCCCGCGGGCTTCTTGGGATATTTGGGACAGCCTTTATAGCTGGCCGGGTGCGCTCCCTGGCAGTTTGCGCATCTCGCTGGGACGTCCTGCTTCTTTTTGCAGTCCGCTGTCCGATGGGCCTCGCCGCACTTCACGCACTTGGCCTGTGCGGTGCACTTACCCTGTGCGTGGCCGAAGCGCTGGCATCGGTGGCACTGGCTGACGCTCTGTTGCGCCCTTTGTCTCTCTGTGTGGACTACCAGGTAGCAGCACC
This sequence comes from Rhamnusium bicolor, assembly GCA_029963845.1. Lineage (NCBI taxonomy): Eukaryota > Metazoa > Arthropoda > Insecta > Coleoptera > Cerambycidae > Rhamnusium > Rhamnusium bicolor. The sequence continues at coordinate 182,004 of JANEYF010001675.1, forward strand.
TCGTTACCTCCAGGATCTTCTCCTGGTCCAGTGGCACTTGGACCAGTACCAGTGGGATCTCCATCTTGGTCCTCCTCGACGTCATCCGCTGAACAGAGATCGGCGAGAAGCCCTTGTCTTCCAGGTCTTTCTTGATCTCTTCGCAGCTTACGCCACTAGGGATGCCGCGTATCACTACCCTCAGGAGCCTCTCTTCAGGGAGCGCGTAGGTGTGGTACTCCCTTTTCTCCTGTGTGAAGATTTTTGTCATCTTCCTATAATCTTCACTCGTTGATGGGTCGATGGAGATGCCTTCACCAATGACGCGGGCCTTCTTGAAGTTGACGTTTGCCTCGCGCAAACGTCTGCTTACCACCGTCCACGTTTCCTTTTTCCTAAGGACGACTGGCGGTATCTTGGGCGTCTTGGCTGGTTCCATTGGGGCCGGTCCTGGATTCCGGTCCTCCTGCCGGCTCGTACTCTCTTCTGGGGCCTCGGTGCCTTCAGGAGTCTGGGCCTCCTGGGTCCTGGCCTGTTTGGGCTCCTCTTCTTCACTGTCGGAGTTTGCTTTCCTCCTTTTCTTATTAACGGACTTCGTGGATCCGATTTGGGCCCCCTGGATGGCTTTCAGGAGCTCCTCGTGCTGCCTGTCCATCCTTGATTGCATTTGAGCCATCCTTAGGCTCATTTCTTCTATTTGGGCCCTCAGTGCCTTGTTTTCAGCCCTTAGACGCAGCTTTTCCTGGTCCACAATCTCCACATCCATGTTGCATGGGGTGGAAGCCCTGGAACTACCACTCTGCGAGTCCTCGTCCACTTCTCTATGGTTTCCCATACCCTCCTCCTGGGTATGCGTAGCCTTATCTGAAAAAGAAAGCTGAAAAATAGAAGTTATGGTTAGTACACACAGAATATAACAAAAATATGTGTCTCTTTATCTTTTTATATTAGCGTCTTGAAAAAGACGACTAATATTTCTCTTCTTTTGAAATTCTTTTCGCAAAAAGTATATTAGAGCCTTGAAAAAGGCAACTAATATTTCAAGCTCGACCGCGCCAACCGTTGCTTAACTTTTAGTTAGCTCCGACTGCGCCGACCGTTGCTTAACTTCTGTCCCTGCTCCCTTTCTATTACTTTCAAATCGGATTGGTCTTTTATTGTAGACTGAGAATATTCCCGCAATTATATACACTGCACTTTTGTTTTATTATTATTGTTTATTGTTGTTATATACTCGGTTATTATTTATATTGAGATCAATTTGTTATATCACTTGTTAATTTTTCGCCGTCGTCCACTTTATTTTTGTTAATTTCTAATTTATTATTGAATTTAGTTTTATTGTGGAGAGGCTGGGCACTCTAGTGTACTTCCGTTCGGTACGACGCACAGTGCTGCGAGTATATGTAAATTTGGGACAAAAATCATAACTGTTGAGATGTATGTGGTATTTATATATTTTCAACTTTATATGAGACAGTTTATCATAAAATTTGTCTTAAAATATATTAAACATTATAAACCATTTGTCTTTACATAATACAGGGTGTTGTACGAATAGTTTAATTTAAAATAAAAATCCAGTGATAAATAAATATTTATTTATTTATTTATTTATTTGCATACACTGGTCAACAGGTAAACCCATTTCTAGAGCAGGAAAATACATAAAACAAAAAATACAATACAGTATAAGTATATAGAAAAGATATTTAAAAAGAAAAAAAAACATTGTATAAAAATAACAATAAAACATTGTATAAAAATAACAATAAAATAATGTCAGACAGTTTGAGACGGAAAAAGAGAAACAAAGACTTAGTTATTATAATATTTTTTAATAAAATTAAGGGTGCAATGAAAAATATCGAACTGTCCACAGTTGTTGTAATTGTTGCACATAGTAAATAGAGGTGAGAATCTAAGAATATTTGAGTGCGAAAATGAGAGGTAAAAAGTTTGTGTTCTCCGAAAATATACACTAGGCACATGAATTTATCCCTAATAATTCTTGGCAGTCAATTTTGTATAAGATTTTTTATAGAAATACTTGAGAAAAATATTCGCGTCTATTTTCAAGAGATGTCATGGAAAACTTAGTCAACAACTCTTGTTGGGGAACACCGATAGACGGGTATGCTCCCTCAGACTTAAGCCATAATAGTTTTAAGAATCGTCTTTGCACTTTCTCCAAAGAGTCTACGTGATTTCTGTAGTGAGGATTCCAAACAAGAGACGCATATTCAAATTTAGACCTAACAAAAGCAAAGTATAAAGTTTTAAGTGTACTGATATTCGAGAAGTCTCTGCTAGTTCTAATTAGAAACCCAAGAATTTTAAGAGATTGAGTCACTAAATTATTTATGTGAGGTATAAATGAAAGTTCGCCATCGAATATTACGCCAAGGTCAGCAAGAGTAGAAGGTCGTTGAAGGACTGCGTTGTCAATACTGTAATTAAACATAACAGCCTCGGATTTAGTTGTGTAGGTCATAACGTTACACTTAAACACATTCAGATTTAAATTGTTTTCAACGCACCAATTAAATAAGTTTGAAAGGCTGTTTTGCAGAAAAACGCAGTCCTCCAAACAAGAAATTACTTTAAAAATTTTGACGTCATCAGCGTAAAGTAGACAGGACACATCAATAACATTCACAATATCGTTAATGAATATGTTGAACAACAGGAGACCGAGAATTGACCCCTGTGGGTCTCCGGATGTAGCAATATATTCGACAGACTGGAAACCATTATACGCAACATATTGCCTTCTATCCGAAAGATAAGTATGACAAAATAATAACAGAGACGGCGAAAAACCAAAAACAGACATTTTGTTTAGCAGTATGGAGTGATCCAGTCGGTCAAATGCTTTCGAGAGATATATTACGTCAAGTTGCCTGCGTTGATCAATGGCTTCAGAAATAGACTGAGTTATGCAACAGATTAGAGGTGGTAGAACGTCCTTTCATAAAACCATGTTGGTACACCGATATTTGGTTGCTAACGCTATAGTAAATGTTATCATGGAGTAAAATTTTAAGGGCCTTTGAAAAATTACATATGATAGATATTGGTCTAAAGTTGCTAATATCATATTTATCACACTTCTTAAAAACCGGACACACTTTTGACATTTCCAGATTTCAGAGAGGCAACAGTTTATAACACATAGATTAAATAAAAACGTAAGCGGGTGTGCAAAAATACTAGCACAGTCTTTATATGTTTAAAAGAACAAATATTTGTGGTTTATTACCATTCATTTAAATGTATTTGTATGAGGAATATATATATATATATATATATATATATATATATATATATATATATATATATATATATATATATATATATAATATATATATATATATATATATATATATATATATATATATATATATATATATATATATATATATATATATATAAAGCTTTTCTGAAATTTTAGCCTGGGCTTCACGTCTGTCACTGGAAATCCAAGTATTCAACAGGTCACCATTTTTAATTGACAACGCGATATCTAATAACAAAAATTGTGATTTGGCGCTCACCTGCGTTCAGTAAATTATATATCAGTAACAAGAGGAAACTTCAAACTATCAAACCGTGTTAAATATGAAATAAGCATTTTTATGCTTTTTGAGAAAATGCATCGTGAAGTTTAAAAACATTATAATTTGTCCCAGTATATAGGCAATTGTCGTAAACCACAGTTTTGATATGTTGTTTCCACTTTCTACTGTTTTAAAAGTTGTGTAAGGATTCATACCTTTACAAGTACGTGCCATTTTCAACAACAACAGCCTCTAAACCTGAACGCATACACCTTTTTAACTTATGCATACAACTACCGTATCGCAACAGGTCTTAACAGGCAGCATTAGGCACGTGAGTAGTGGGGGCGGTAGTGATATACCTACATTGTAATTGGTCGTAATGTCTACATTAACTGTCACTCTTCACTTGCGCCTACTTAGATTTCCTTTATCAAGCAAGTCGAAATTCGAATATTGTCTTATATTCACAGCACTGTGCGACGGTCCGAAATAAACTATATATCTAACTGTTTAATGGAATCGGCACGTGTACGCGAATGTGTAGTGGTTGAGGTTATGTTATGAAATGTTCATGGATTAACGTTTTTTGTGTTTTATTATGGAATCAAGAGGCAGACGTATGGTAAAAGAAGCCCTTAAAAAATTGAATAGTGCTTCAAATTCAACTGCTGATCCGAATAACGATTATTTAAGGAGTGAGTAATTAAATAATATATTTTAAACTTATTCACCGAGAGCCAGTGACACTTTTAGTTGCTACATTTGCTTAAAGTTGGTTTATACCGGTTTATAAAAAAAATATGGAACCTAAAATATATCATATTTCAGATCCACATTATCAAGATACAGAGTGTGACCCAAAAGGAGGAACATCGTCAGTTCCATTGGAGAGAAATATTGACCATGAAATTTCGAGTAATGTTAGGGAGTTCTATGAAGGTAAGTTTTCAAGATGTATACAAATACACGAACACTAGCTCCAAATAATATTAAAATAGTTATTTACGGTACAAGTGTTAAAAATGACTTTTTATTTAGTGTTTCTAGAAAAAAATATATTTTTTTGTAATAATAATTTTATTCCAAATTAAAAGATATTTTTTTTCCTCAGGTTTTGTCTCAGATGTTGATACCAGCGATGAATATTTTCCAAAGCCTGAGTCAAGCTCATCCGATTCAAATGATTATAATGCTGATGGAAGACAGCGTCGAAGATTTGCCAAAAATGATGGTAAGAATACATGGTCCTCAGATGAAACTCGCAGTACCCAATTAAATCAGCCCTGTAACGAAATTACTGGTGGTGAAAATAATAATTTTAACGATTTGGGTTCTTATGTCGAAACTAACAATTCAATAAGCCTAAATTCTCAAAATCAGGAATCTGCTGCCGCCGCCGGGGATTCTGGTGATAAGAATGATGATTCAACATTGAATAACGAAAATGCAAATCCTAGAAAGAAACATAAGTTGTTCCCACCAAGAGATAATACATCGAAAAAGAGAAAACGTAACCCTGAGAAATGGAAAAAGAAAGAAGCAGCTTTTTTGAGAGAGAGAGAGGGGTCAAGGTTACAAATCATATTCAGGTAATGATATAGAAAGAAAAAATCCCAATTTTGGAGTGTTGTGTTGTGGATAGCTGTCCCCTCCAATGCAACACAAAATTTAATACAGAGCAGCGTAAAAAAATATTCGACCGTTTCTACCAGTTAGATATTAACGCCAAAAATGCCTTCTTATTCAACTGCATTTCATTGGTAGCTGTGCAAAGAATGAGAAAAGATGCGGCAAAGCACAAATCCGCATCGTACCAGTACATTGTGAAAAACGAGTGCAACAATGTAAGAGTGTGTAAAACAGCATTGTCATCTCTTTTCCAGATTGGCAGAGGAAAAATCGATCACATTCAAACTTCGATTAAGACTGGCTGTAGCGTTCCCCACCTGACTGCCGTGGAAAGCATATGAATCGGCCACATAAGATCGTTCCGGAGGTTGCTGAATACATCCAGGAGCACATAAGAGACTTTCTAAGCGAAGAATCACACTATTCAAGGCATAAGAATATTTACAAAAAGTATTTATCTCCCTTACTATCTTTGACAAAGATGTTTCAACTGTATATGTTGAAATGCGTTGAAGCTGGTAAGTCTGGCCATTTTAATGTTGCAGAGTTCACTTACCGCCACATATTTTCTTCAAATTTAACTTATCTTTTGGCCATCCACGAAGTGACACATGTAGCACTTGCGACTTGGGAGAGGTAGATGAAATTCACGTAACAAACTATCGAGAAGCATTTGATTTACAAAAACTCGACAGGGAATTACCAAAAGAGAGAAATGACATTGCTTATCTCACAGTTGACTTACAACAAACTATGCCTTTACCAAAACTAACTGTAAGTAAAACTTTCCATCTTAGGCAAATGTGGTTTTACAACCTGGGGGGTACACATAATAACCAACTCCAAGAATGCTGCTCCTAATTTTTTCACGTGGACTAAAGACGTTGCTTGTCGTGGGAGTAACGAGGTAGCAAGCTGTTTATTAACCCTTTTTGAATTTGACGAATCCCTGAAAAATAAAGACCACCTCATTATCTGGTCAGATTCTTGTTCTGGCCAGAACAAAAATTCAACCATGCTATTCTTTTTACCAATATCTCATATTAAAGCGATATTTCAAAGTGATTGAACACAAGTTCCCAGAAGTAGGCCACTCCTATCTTGATAGTGACAGAGATTTTGGGAGAATAGAAAGAAACTTGAGAAAATACGAAACGATATTTCTTCCGGACCAATATCGCGAAATTATAGTGGAGAGCGGAAAAAACAATCGCGTTACCGACATGACTCAGCATTTCAGGAATTTTAAAACACTTCCCAATAACCTAAAGCTTATCAACCGGAAAAAAGAATGTCTTAAACGAGAAAATGGCCTTCAGGGACGGAGTGAAGTGGCTACGAGTGGAGGAGTTCGGGTCCTACTTGTACAAGGACTGCTACGATCCCTATACGCCATTCAAAAAAGTTGTCTTATTTAGGAAGAGTCGTGGTGGCCCGGTGCCCGTACGGATTGGAGGTGTAGTTGATTTGGAAAGGACCCCTGAAATGGGAACTAAACTTTCACCAGAAAAAATTGAAAATTTGCAACAACAACTTCCTTACATTAAAAATGAATATAAATATTTTTACGAATCTGTTATTCGAAAGGAAAAAGAAAAGCAACAACTGAATACTTCTACGGAACCCTAAAAAGGATTATTATAATATTTTTTTAATGTTAACTTTTAATAACCACTTATTCTTAAGTATGTATATCTTTACTTAAAACGTTCTTAAGAAGTTCTATCTTTACTTTTTTATTGGTAAATCTTGTTTGAATAATTATTCATTATGTGCTTTTGATTCGTACCTGTGCCTATAGTAAAAATTTCATTCATAAGTGAGAAAGCTTGATTATTATTAAGCATTGAACATGCATATGCCAGCTTCATCCACTAACATGATGAACTGCTTACAAAACATTTGAGTGGATGAAGGTGTTAAGAACACTAAATTGTAAAATTTTTCTTTAATCCGACAGACTGCAGCTATGATTATTATAGCTAGTACTTCTTAAATCCTTTATTTGCGAAAAACTGCAGGAGAAATATTGTTTATGCGAACTAGACAAAAAGAGCAGCAAATAAACTTTAAAGTGCTTTTTCTCAATTTTAGCAATTTGTAACATAACATGTTCATCCACTAAGCTCTTCAATTGTGTTATTTTTCTTGTAAATATATATATCTACGTTATGTTAAAAAATAGTAATTTTTACTATATACACTCATCAATCCATAGTCCCTCGAACATTTTAAAAACAAGCAAATTGTTTATACATTTTTCATGGGGTTACGTAATTCTATGAACCTCATCAATAGATCTAACACCACTTACAGACATTTGCACCGTATCGTTTAACAGAGGATTAATATTAAAACTTCGTTAAATATAAAATTTTCATTGCACCGCTCTTTAAACCTCGATTATATTGGCTTAAACCACTGTTAAATTAAACTCCCAAAATTGGTAGCTTAAAACACGTTTAAAGTTAATCGTAATTTGTGCGCAGCCATTGACATTGTACATAACCTGAGATTTTCTAAAACGGTCTAGAATAGCCGTATATTCTTTGATATTTAATACGTTGTGTTAATAATTATTAACAAAAGTTTATTATATACAAATTGCGAGATGGATTCTGACTCCGACATTGATATATTTAATGATGACTTAGATATAATGGAAATTATAGACTTCGGATTCCCAAGAAAAATATATGAAAGAAGCGACCATTTTCATAATTTAGACAATCCAACCTTTTTTAGGAGGTTTCGACTAATGAAGAATACTATCCTACATTTGCTTACTCTCATTGAGGATGAGCTTGAATATCCCAGCGACATGTAAGTATAATTATTATTTATCGTAGTGGATATATACCAACAAGAGCATTTTTTTTTTTTTTTTTGGTAGAAATAACAATGTGTCTCCCATCCAGTAGTTGTTGACTGCTTTAAGATTTTATGCCAGTGCTGGACATTTGGCCACTGTCGCCGACTTTTCTGGAATGGATATATCTACAGTATCGAGAATTATCGTAAGAGTTGCCACAGCAATGAGAATTCAGTCACCAGGTAAAAAGATAATTCAGTGCTGCGGTTACAAATGTATGTTTATATACGTATATATGTTTCTGTTAGGGGGAGACAATGTTTAAGCTGTCTGTAATGCGAAACTACAGTTTTGTGATGACATTACTCGTTGGCCTGGGTCTGCTCATGATGCAACAATATACAATAATAGCAGAATCAGAGCACGTCTTGAAGCAAGGGATTTTCCAAACTGTGTAATAATAAGTACTTTAACACGTTCGCTGCCAGGGGTACTGAGTGTAAATTCTCCTGTGCCAGAAACCTCTTATGCACTTAATACATTTATTTTGATAGTTTATATATTATATATATATATATATATATATATATATATATATATATATATATATATATATATATATATATATATATATATATATATATATATATATATATATATATATATATATATATATATATATATATATATATATATATATATATATATATATATATATATATATATATATATATATATATATATATATATATATATATATATATATATATATATATATATATATATATATATATATATATATATATATATATATGTATATATGTATATATATATATATATATATGTATATATATATATATATATATATATTATTGTGATAATGAGGTTTATTGTACGTAGGTTGCCAATTTTTGTTATGTCGAGCCCCACGTTGGTTCGCCACTATATTGTGATAATAAGGTTTATTGTATTTTTATTTATTTATATAATTTTGAAAAAATTTTGAATTGTTTTTATTAAATAGTTATTGAATTGAAAATTTTGTGTTTTATTAAAATCTATGAAACTTGGCGCCTTTATTTTAAATTTGTATTTATTTTATATTTATGCCCTTGTGTACCCAGACTAGCTCATATTTTAATTTACAAGTTTTTACTTACTTTTATTTTCTTTTACTCTCTCTCAGGATGCAGGTTCAATTTTGTTCTTTCTAGTTAGTATATTTTCAAAATTTAAATTCACAAAATCAGTACACATAAAAAAAAAACTAAACACTTTCAGAAAACAATTTAGGAGTTTGTTTTAATAAAATATTTTTTAAAAAATTTTAACAAATGTATTTACAAATCTTAAATTAGCCCACCAAATTTTAAAATCTAGAGATTTTACCTTATATTTTTATCCTGGCGGTTGGCCGACCTGTCGTTTCTTCTCAGCTGTTTAATGTTTGGATATGGCCGCTCCAATTTCCTGATATGCTTGTATAGTTATTTACTTTAATTTTGTGTTTTGTGTAGCTGGATTTTTTTATAACTGGTAAGTACTTACAAACTTTTTTTACTGTTTCTTTTATTTAATTCTCTGGCTTGAATCTTAATTTACAAGCTTCTATTTACCATATTTTACTCCTAACCTTTATTTTATTCGTCTCTCTTCTCTTTAATTTTTTTCGATTCTTTCTTAATTTTCCAAAAAACTCTCCTCCTTTTTTATCAATAACAACCAACTATCCATTGTTTTTCTCTGCTTACTTTAATTTTGTATATAGTAAAATCACCAAATTGCAAAATTGACTAGTTGTCACAAATTATTTTTTAATGTCAAATATTTTTAATTTTGAAAATAAAAACTTTTATACTACTTTTTTTGTTGCTTTTTTTAAAACAGTATTCTTTTCTTGATACTTTCCTGAGAATTTTCTGTAAATTTGCATGTGTTACGTTCAGTATAAAAATTTTTATCTTTCACATCTCATTTTAAAACTTTTTCTTAACGAGTGCCTTATCATTTTAAACAAACTCCTTTTTTATATAACTAGAACTAAATAACTACTGATAACAAATCTTTTTATATCTAGGTTAACATATCTTTACTCAAAAACTAATATTTTTGTTTGTACATTTTGTAGGCTGTCGAAATTGGTTTCACCCCTTTTACCACACTTTCACTGTGTCTTGAACTACCCCCACTCACATACGAAGCACTGAGTTTCTCCTTTGTCCTCATGGCATATCTTTGCACATCAATGGATTTCCTGTTTAGTTTTTTATGAAAATATAGTTCAACTATGCTGTCACACATACAAAAATCAAGAAATGTTTATGTTTCAACCCCAATATTGGAAAAATTATTATGGCATTGATCTAAACACATTACTGCACCCCTGTTTGGTAAGTTTTATTTCAGTTTATATTCACTTTTACAGACCATGCACTTTTTATGTTTCGTTATGAAAGTTTTAAGATAATTTACAATATTTTCCCCTGTTTATTGATTGTTGCTTATTTAACTTTTGTATAAAGTTCAATTACATTGACTCTACACTAGATTCTCATAAATTTCCCCTTTTAAAAGTTTATACTATAACAATTGTCTCTTTTATAGGTGAAATCTTTCCCCTGAAATTATGCAACTTTTAATACTACTGGAGTTAATTGAAGTGAAATTTTTATATGGGACTACATTGGTGACACCTTTTCGATGGCAGGAAATACACAATAGGTCTCTCGTCAGCTCTGCCAGTGGAGATCCAGGACTTCGACTTGACACCTTTTTCTTGTTTTTTTATTTGTTTTTCATTAATTTTTATAGCCAATTTGGCTTTGCAAATACCTTACAACTAACTACATTTTTATATGAACAATGAATACTTAATTATTCTACACATATGTTAACAACTAAATTAAAATTGTTTTCTGAAATTGTTCATTTTTAATGTATGCATGCTACTATATTTATTAAATCTTTTAAATTAATTAATAACATTGCTAAATGTGATATAATTCCCCCCAAATTTTTTTAAATTTACTGATTTTATAAAGTGAATTTTCAAAATTTAATAGTTCACATTAGCAATTTTATTTTATGATAAATATGGGTATAAAAGTTCTATATGAAATCTACCTCTAACGGCATCTGAATCCACAAATTTTAACTCATACACATTTTCATTTACCACTTCATTAATCTGATAAGGTCCTTCATATGGCGTTTGTAGTTTCGCACATATTTTATTTTTCTTATTTGAAACTCGTAACCTTTTTACCACAACCATATCGCCTTTTTTAAATTTTACTCGTTTAGTTATATTTTTGTTTGCCCTTTTTAAAGATCTTTCCGCATTGTTTTTAATTCTTTTTTATGGCCTTTTGCCTTAATTTTTGAAAGTCTACCTGTTCATCTGTCCTCCATGGGCGTTCAGGTAATGTTCCAAACATTAAAATCACGGGTGGTATTTCCGTTACCGTGTTTTGTACATTATTTAAATACTTCTCTACTCGTGACAATTCTTCATCCCATTTTTCGTGCTTTCCATCCACTAGCAATCTCAAAAATCTTAATACCTTCTGAATGTACCCACTTACAAACCTTGGTTCAAAATTTATTAACGATTTATATTTTTCGATTAATTCTTCAACGTCATCTTTGTGTTCGTGCACACAATTAATTATTACCCCTACTTTTTTCGCGTTTGCGATATTTTTATCAATTATGGAACTCGTTTGTTCCTTATTAATTATTACCCCTACATTATTCGCGTTTGCGATATTTTTATCAATTATGGAACTCGTTTGTTCCTTATAAACATTATTTGGACCCGTTTTGTCCTTAACACCTATAAATGGTACGTTTGTACCCCCCAAAATTATTTGACGTTCTTTCAAATCAATCTTTGCTTTTATATCTGTTAATAAATTTCCCCCCAATATTGCATCGTAACTCATTCCACTTACAACAATAAACTCACCACTCACTCTTATTTCCCCAATATAAAAATCAGTTTGTAATACTTTTGTACATTCCGCAATCTTTTTACCCGTTACATTAATCAAATTTACCTTCATCGCTTTCATTACCCGCTTATTAAACTCAGTAGAATCTTTTTGAATGACCTTTTCATTTATAATGCTTACTTCAGCCCCCGTATCTATTGATGCTGTTAAATTGTAATTTAATATTTTTATCTGAATACATGGTAATGAACAAATTAATCCTGAATCGTTTCCTTGATCGTTTTCCATTGTTATAAATTCTCTCATATGTTGATATGATAGAGAATTTATTGTTTTGCCAGCCTCACCTCCCATTACTGAAAATCCGGTCGGAGTTTACCCTGATTTTCCGGTTTTATAGCTTCCAAATCATTTGCCGGTCTGTGTACTTGTACATTTGCCACCTGCGCATATGTACGTCTGTCAGTCTCATTATTTCTGTTTTCCGTCCGATTATAATTTTGATTCCTATTGTTACCGTCTCCCCTATCATTCCTAAAATTCCCATTTCTATTTTCCGTTCTATAATTTTGATTTTTGTATTGATTGGACCTGTTATCTCCTGATATCTAAAATTTTGGTTTTGGTTCCCCTGATAATTTCGATTCCATTCCCGTTTGTCATAATTTTGATTATTGTTACCGTATGTCTGTCTGTTATTCGGTCTTCTCCATTCCGTTCGATCATCGTCAATTACCCTAATATATTCGATTAACCCTTCGATTGTTCCGATTCTTTGAGTAACTATGACCTTTCGAATATCATCATCAAAATGCCTGCTAAGATGTTTCACGATTTCTCCCTCATCCATTTTTGGTTCCAAATGTTTCGCGTTGTAATATTTTCTCATGATATATGCTTCCCTTGATAAACCCCCATTGTCTTTATATTTCCCATTAAATAAATTTGTTTTCACTCTATTCTGGTTATGTTCCCCCAGTATTTTTGGCAAAATAAACCCTCAAATTCATCAATAGTTTCATATCTATCCTCAATTAACTGATACCAAAATTGTGCTTCGCCTCTCAATTTAGAATGAATGCAACTTTTAATGTCAATGCCTAGCGGTAATGTTTCAAAATATTTCTTAAGGCGTGACATAAATATTTTTGGATGAATTCTCGCATCCCCTGCAAAATATAACTCACTGTTTTGTGCCTTTTGACACTGTGCATACGCTATTGCACTAGGAGAACTATCCCCTTGAATATAATTACCCCTCTGACATAATTTAATCCTTTCACTCATCGCTTTCATTCGTTCCTCATATCCTTCGTCCCGTCTGTCTGTTATCCTTGTCAAATTTTCAAAATGTTTCTCTATTTCCCCTGTTACTTTGCTATTTATATTTAAATTTAGATTATTTACTTGTTGTTTAATATCTTTCGTCTCATTTTCTAAATTTGCAATCCTAACATTTGACTGCTTAATTTGACATCTTACCTCATTTACCTTTACCTCTACTTTTCTTCTGTCCTTCCAAACCTATCCGCTATCTGTGCAAACCTTATTGTCATCTCTTCTTCATGCTTTTCCTGAAAACTTCTAAAATTTCCCTCACATTCTCCGTAATTTCCATCTTAATCGTCTCTTGAATCCCATCTATTCTTTTTGTAATCTTGTCCTGATTTTTTTCCATGGTTTCCATTAATTTTTCATCTCTTTCTATCCTGTTCTTTTCCATTAATTTTTCACTTTCCATCCTGTTCTTTTCGATGGTTTCCATTAATTTTTCATCTCTTTCTATCCTGTTCTTTCCATTAATTTTGCGCATTCTTTGTTTTCTTCCATCATCTTCCTCATCATTTCCATTATACTTTGATTTTGTTCAGCATCTCCCGATTGTTGTTGGCTTGTTTCTTCCGTTATATTTGTCGACATTTTGTCTTGTGACCTAAGTTTCATGTGCTTTTATATGTACGTAGGTTGCAAATTTTTTGTTATAGAGCAGCCCCACGTTGGTTCGCCACTTTATTGTGATAATAAGGTTTAGTACGTAGGTTGCCAATTTTTTTTTTGTTGGAGCCCCACGTTGGTTCGCCACTTTATTGTGATAATGAGGTTTATTGTATTTTTATTTATTTATATAATTTGAAAAAAATTTTGAATTGTTTTTATTAAATAGTTATTGAATTGAAAATTTTGTGTTTTATTAAAATCTATGAAACTTGGCGCCTTTATTTTAAATTTGTATTTATTTTATATTTATGCCCTTGTGTACCCAGACTAGCTCATATTTTAATTTACAAGTTTTTACTTACTTTTTATTTTCTTTTACTCTCTCTCAGGATGCAGGTTCAATTTTGTTCTTTCTAGTTAGTATATTTTCAAAATTTAAATTCACAAAATCAGTACACATAAAAAAAAACTAAACACTTTCAGAAAACAATTTAGGAGTTTGTTTTAATAAAATATTTTTTAAAAAATTTTAACAAATGTATTTACAAATCTTAAATTAGCCCACCAAATTTTAAAATCTCGAGATTTTACCTTATATTTTTATCCTGGCGGTTGGCCGACCTGTCGTTTCTTCTCAGCTGTTTAATGTTTGGATATGGCCGCTCCAATTTCCTGATATGCTTGTATAGTTATTTACTTTAATTTTGTGTTTTGTGTAGCTGGATTTTTTTATAACTGGTAAGTACTTACAAACTTTTTTACTGTTTCTTTTATTTAATTCTCTGGCTTGAATCTTAATTTACAAGCTTCTATTTACCATATTTTACTCCTAACCTTTATTTTATTCGTCTCTCTTCTCTTTAATTTTTTCGATTCTTTCTTAATTTTCCAAAAACTCTCCCTCCTTTTTTATCAATAACAACCAACTATCCATTGTTTTTCTCTGCTTACTTTAATTTTGTATATAGTAAAATCACCAAATTGCAAAATTGACTAGTTGTCACAAATTATTTTTTTAATGTCAAATATTTTTAATTTTGAAAATAAAAACTTTTATACTACTTTTTTGTTGCTTTTTTAAAACAGTATTCTTTTCTTGATACTTTCCTGAGAATTTTCTGTAAATTTGCATGTGTTACGTTCAGTATAAAAATTTTTTATCTTTCACATCTCATTTTAAAACTTTTTCTTAACGAGTGCCCTATCATTTTAAACAAACTCCTTTTTTATATAACTAGAACTAAATAACTACTGATAACAAATCTTTTTATATCTAGGTTAACATATCTTTACTCAAAAACTAATATTTTTGTTTGTACATTTTGTAGGCTGTCGAAATTGGTTTCACCCCTTTTTACCACACTTTCACTGTGTCTTGAACTACCCCCACTCACATACGAAGCACTGAGTTTCTCCTTTGTCCTCATGGCATATCTTTGCACATCAATGGATTTCCTGTTTAGTTTTTTATGAAAATATAGTTCAACTATGCTGTCACACATACAAAAATCAAGAAATGTTTATGTTTCAACCCCAATATTGGAAAAATTATTATGGCATTGATCTAAACACATTACTGCACCCCTGTTTGGTAAGTTTTATTTCAGTTTATATTCACTTTTACAGACCATGCACTTTTTATGTTTCGTTATGAAAGTTTTAAGATAATTTACAATATTTTCCCCTGTTTATTGATTGTTGCTTATTTAACTTTTGTATAAAGTTCAATTACATTGACTCTACACTAGATTCTCATAAATTTCCCCTTTTAAAAGTTTATACTATAACAATTGTCTCTTTTATAGGTGAAATCTTTCCCCTGAAATTATGCAACTTTTAATACTACTGGAGTTAATTGAAGTGAAATTTTTATATGGGACTACATTGGTGACACCTTTTCGATGGCAGGAAATACACAATAGGTCTCTCGTCAGCTCTGCCAGTGGAGATCCAGGACTTCGACTTGACACCTTTTTCTTGTTTTTTTATTTGTTTTTCATTAATTTTTATGGCCAATTTGGCTTTGCAAATACCTTACAACTAACTACATTTTTATATGAACAATGAATACTTAATTATTCTACACATATGTTAACAACTAAATTAAAATTGTTTTCTGAAATTGTTCATTTTTAATGTATGCATGCTACTATATTTATTAAACTTTTAAATTAATTAATAACATTGCTAAATGTGATAATAAATAGATATATATATATATATTTTTTTTTTTTTTATTTTTTTTTTTTTTTTTTTTTTTTTTTTTTTTTTTTTTTATATATATTTATTTTTTTTTTTTTTTTTTTTTTTTTTTTTTTTTTTTTTTATATGATTTGAAGGAAACAACTACTCAGCGGGCAAATACCCCGACCCGTATTGAATTACACCTTCAAATCAGGGGAGATGGAAAACCATTTTTCATTTGTTATTCCCCAAACAAACAAAAATTGATTTTTATTTTTTTTTTTCTTTTTTTTTTGCCATAGGTTATGGAAAAGGCAAATGATAGTGGCCAACCTGCTAGTTATAAGGTGAAGTGAATAGTGGTGAGAGGTATGAAACCTCATATAGTCTGAATGCTACTATCCGACCGACATCCTAGATGTCTCTGTGGCGGATAGCGACTTGCATCACAGCAAGTACCGAGAGCGGCGACCCCTAGCCCAGGTGGACTAAACTAATGTTATTAAATATGATTTGAAGGAAACAACTACTCAGCGGGCAAATACCCCGACCTGCATTGATTACACCTTCAAATCATGATAGATGGAAAGCCAATATATATATATATATATATATATATATATATATATATATATATATATATATATATATATATATATATATATATATATATATATATATATATATATATATATATATATATATATATATATATATATATATATATATATATATATATATATATATATATATATATATATATATATATATATATATATATATATATATATATATATATATATATATATATATATATATATATATATATATATATATATATATATATATATATATATATATATAATTTTTAAGGGACCTCAGGGCTGTTTTTGGTTCGGCTTGATAATGGTGACAGAGCGGTATTATCTCCTGTCGTCGGCAACGGTGACGGTGGTGACGGGGGAAAGAGTCGTGCGAGTGGCAAGTCCTGCACGAGTCCCTTCGCCCGCGGTTCTTTTGCCGGCACCGCCGTTACCGCCACCGGCGAGAGCCGGTAATATCGTTCCCCCTCGTCGATTGACCCACAGGACAGGGGTGGCGTTGGCGATTGACGCCTTGGAGGAAATGTCGCGCACACCTTTCTTCTGTGGGCCTTTCACGGACATCTGTCGCCATTGTCAGGCCAAATTTTCATCAAGGGAGAGCAAACAGGCAGGGAGTTAGGCTGTCGTGTTGTAAGAATGGGGCTGTGGTAGTGCCCAGGTTACAGTGTCCGGCGGAGTTCAGACGTTTATTTACGACTGCTACCCCGCAACGATCGAAGTTTCCTGGACAATATCAGGGCCGCCAATAGTTTGTTTGCCATGGCTTCTTTAAGACTTCCCGCTCCTGGACGTCGCGTCGAGGGGCAAGGTAGATGGTCGTTTTCAATATGTGGCCAAATTTATCACTATACCGTCGGGGTTCCTGCCACTCAGGAATTGAGAGCGCCAGTCTTGAGCCATTACTATTACGTTCACATCGACGAGGTAATGCAAAGACGGAATCCATTTCTGGAGGGTAGGGTGGACCCCGATACGATTAAAATGATAGAGGAGGTTCTTCGTAGGGATAATAGGTATACAGGAGCTTACATGACGATGGGAGAGGTGCTGAGAGAGGAGAGAGATAGAGCGGATGGTGCTGGTAGGGTCGTCGAAAATGTCATCGGTTTTCGTCGGCAGGGTGACGTTAACGTAAGAAATCGTCAGTATGATTTGCCCGAAAGCAGGAGCAACATTGCTGCGATTTTTTACGGGATCGACCCTCCGTACGAATTAGATTTACTTTGTATCCTAGGGTGCGGCGTGCTGCTGGAGTCGACGATGCTGCCGGTGATGTCGAAGGTGGGGAGGTACTGCATAGGCACCAGCTGAAAAATCTAAATCCTCTTTCAGATCCTTTGGTCTATCATTTGCTGTTTCCCTTTGGTGAGGATGGTTGGTTCCAGGAATGCGTCATGGTAATAGGCGGATTACCATGCGCGAATTTTATCGTTTCAGGATCCAGAGTCGAGATGCCTTCTCTTTGATTCAAAATGGGGTAAATTGTTCCAGCAATATTTGGCGGACGCGTGGGTGCGTGTGGAAGCGAATCAGTTATGGTGGATCAAATCCAACCAGGATAAATTTAGAATCGTGGCGGCAAATCCTGACGCCGCAAATAGGGTGGGCCGAACGATTGTTTTGCCTAGTGCTTTTGCTGGGGGGGGGCGTAATATGCAGAGACAATATTTGGACGCAATGACTGTCGTGGCCAGGCACGAAGAGCCTGATTTACTGATAACTTTCACGTGTAATCCAAATTGGGTAGAAATTTCAGACAATATAGAATATATGCAAAGGCCCGAGCACAGGCCCGATTTGGTGTGCAGAGTTTTCCAAATTAAGTTGTTAGAGTTTATGGACGATTTGGTTCATAAACAGATATATGGCATTGTCAAAAATTACCATTGGAATGGTTAAAATATAAACACCCTGTAGATTAGTTACTTTTATTAGGTGTCCTACTTCAAGTGCATTGATTTAAGAACTTTGTTATGGTTTGTATATTTATGATTGCATAGACATTAATAATTGTTAAGAATAAGCATATATTATTTAAGGTTTTGGTATTTTTAATTGTAAGAGAGGAGACTCAGCTTTTAACCCCCAAAAGGGTAACATTGTTAAGATTGGTTTATAATAAACAATATTAAAATAACTATCTATGTGTTATGATTCCATGCTACGGACTGAGTTAAAATAGAACTAATAAATAAGGTCTTTACATGGCGATCCTGTCAGTCTCAGTATAATGGAACATATAGAAATAATGGATAAATATAATTGATATGGATATAATGGATATATAGTGGAATATATTTGGGGAAAAAAATGGGAAGTACACAAACAAAAGAAGAATTAATTATAGCACAGGCTGGAAATAGTGGTGGTAGTACAAATAATGGGATGAGCAATGGATTTTTAGTTAAGGTTTCTATAGAAATTTGTGTTATCATATTGGCTTTGATAATAATTATGGTATATTGTTATGGGAAATGCAAGAAAATTAGAAAAGAAGATTAGAGCAGAAATTACCAGAAGCCAGGAGATTGCCTAAGAAGAAGATGTCAATTTATTTTTTTTTCAGTTTTCGACATCCTAGAAAACAGAAGTTATATTTTAAATGTCAGATGGGAAAGAATTCAAATATTTACTGGAAGAATTAAGGGTATTTCATAGAAATATAAATAAGGATAATACCGCAAGACGCAAAAATATTATAGCTATTAACCGTAAGTTTAAAAAATTAGATAGATTAAGAAGTGAATTTAGTAATTTAAAGGACATATTTAACAAGTCAGATATAAAAGTAAAAGATGAAATTAGGGGCCATACAGATGCTATAAACAAATATTTATAGGTAATTTATAAAATTTTGGATAACAGAAAGTCATTGATTTGTGCAGAGCAACCTGAAACGAATCAAATTTTAAAATATATATCAAATTCAAATTCTTCAGATTCAGATTGCTTAGACAACAACGAAATGACGGAAAAATTTGAATTAAAAACGGCAGCAACTTTGTTGCCTGTGATGAATGGTAACGAAAACGTTACCAAGCAGCTTATCGATGCCATCGAATTGTATGATGATATGTTGAATGATGCAGGAAAACGATTATTGACAACATATATATTAAAAACCCGTTTGTCCCAAAATGCTAAAGTTAGATTAAGTAAAACATATGCTTCTAATGCAGCACTAGTTAACGATTTAAAAAAGAATTTCATAACAAAAAAGTCATCACCAGCTCTATTTTCACAATTAAGTAATGCAAAGCAAGGTAACAGAAGTATTGATGAATTTGGCAGTTTCATTGAAGATCTATTTGTAAACCTTACTATAACGCAAAGCGAGGGTAATGAAGATGCTGTTCAAATTTTGAATGGTGTAAATGAAAAGATTGCAATAGGCGCTTTCGCGAATGGCTTGCGATGTAGCGACTTAAAAACTGTTATAAAGGCACGTAACTATTCTAAATTAAGTGATGCTATACAAGGGGCAAAAGATGAAGATTTACCAAAACAGGAAAATCAAATATTTTACACATGGGGTAGTAATAATTATTCTAGGCGAGGTTCTAATAATAATAATAGATTTTTCAGAGGAAATTTTCACAAAAATAATTATAATTCTAATAGACCTAATAATAATAATAATAATAATAGTAACAGCTACAATAGGATCCGTTCAAATCATGGGAATTCTAATAATAATAGAGGAACATTTAATAATCGGGGTCTAAATAACCATTTTAGGAATAACAATAATTCAAGATTGTATCACTTATCCAATTTAGATAATAACCCTCAAAGTAGCACAGATATTGACTCTCCGCGTACATCAGCTGACAAGTTTTTTCGAGTCTCATAATAGACAAATAAATAATAATAATATACATAATTTAAATGGACTGAATTTTGTAGAATTTACATATAGAAGTTCAAAATTAAAATTTTTAGTTGACACAGGGGCATCTGTCAGTGTCATTTTTGACAAATATTTATCTATATGATGAAATAATAAGTACGGCAACTAAAACAAAATTGAACGGAATATCTGGGTCAATAATCTCAAAAGGCTCAGTTAACATAACAATGTATGTAAATGCATTAAAACTATGTCATGAATTTGTTATAATAAACGCCCTTGATCATGAATGGCATGGTATAATAGGTTCGGATTTCCTTTATAATTACTCAGCAAATATAAATTATGAAAAGTTATTACTTTCATTGCAGTTTAAAAATGATAAAATTTCAATTCCAATGTAAAGTGTAAACACATATTGTAAATCTATTCCCGCAAGATGCGAAATAATAATTTATTTTCAAGTAGAAATCGTAGATGATTGTGTTGTTTTGCCAGAGGAAATATGCGAAGGTGTTTTTGTAGCCGCTAGTTTGGCCAAATCTGATAAATTTAATATGATACCCGTTAAGATATTAAACGTTAGGGACGAAAATATTGTTATTAAAAACTTCAAACCAATTGAAAAACTGCAAGACTATCAGTTATGCAACTTTAATAGCAATTACAATAATTCGTTAAATAGAGTAGACAAATTATTAGATTTAATTAAAACACATGATTTAAATAAAGAAGAAAAGTATTCATTACAAAAAAATATGTGCAAAATATTCAGACGTGTTTCATCTTGAAAATGATGCTTTACAGTAACTAATATTTATAGGGAACGTATACATTTAAAAAAGATTCTCAAAACCGGTATACGTAAAACCGTATAGAATACCTCACGCACAAAAAGAAGAGGTGTAAAAACAAGTAGACGATATGTTACACGCGGGTATTATCGAAGAAACAAAATCACCGTGGTCTTCACCGATACTCATTGTACCAAAGAAAAGTGATGCTAACGGCAACAAAAAATGGAGACTGGTTATCGACTACCGGCTTTTAAATAAACAAGTTGAAGATGACAAGTTTCCGTTGCCAAATATTACCGAGATCTTAGATTCTTTGTCGGGTGCAATATATTTTTCTCACCTTGATTTATCACAAGGTTATTATCAAATTGAAATAGAGCCATCTAGTCGACCATGTACAAATTTTACCACAGATCGTGGTCAGTATCGTTTATGTAGATTACCGTAAGGGTTGAAGTCCAGCCCTCACGCTTTTAGTAGAGCTATGTCAGTCGCAATGTCAGGATTGACATACGAATCTTGTTTTGTATACTTAGATGATCTTATTGTTTTCGGAAATAATTTAATAAACCACAACAGAAATTTAACAAAAGTTCTTCAAAGGTTAAGAGATGTAAATTTGAAACTTAATCCGAATAAGTGTGAATTTTTAAAGAAAGATATTTTATATTTAGGACATATCATTTCTGGCGAAGGTGTTTCTCCTGACCCTTCAAAAATTGAGACTCTTCAAAACTATCCAGTCCCAAAAGATTCAACTGAAACTAAAAGATTCGTAGCATTTGCAAACTATTACAGGAAATTTGTTAAGAATTTTTCACACATTGCTACACCTCTAAACAAGTTAACAAAAAAGGGGCAAAAGTTCTTATGGACAGACGAATGTCAGCAGTTCTTTGAAATTTTAAAACAGGCGCTAATAAACCCTCCTATATTACAATATCCAAATTTTTCTCAAGAAAATACATTTATCTTAAAAACGGATGCCTCAGGGTATTCAATTGGAGCAGTACTCTCAAATGGAGATGATAAACTGATTACATATGCTAGTAGGTCACTCAATAAGGCAGAGAAAAATTATAGTGTTATTTTGAAAGAATTATTGGCCATAACTTGGACAGTAAAGCACTTCCGTCCTTATTTACTTTCTAGGAAATTTGTTATTCTAACTGACCATAGGCCATTAATTTATTTATTTGGAATGACAAATCCTTCAAGCCGATTCGAGTATGTGCGCTTACAGGAGATAGACGTGTCTAGTCGTTTCGGATTGTCAATTTAATAGTTAACATTATCCTGCAACCCAGCTATTATATATAATAAATTATTAATTAAAAATCAGCACTGTGATAAGATGGGTCTTACAAAGCAGCATAAGAAGACATAAAAACTGTATCGAAAAAAGTGTTTCAAGATGGCTTAACTGATCAAACCTTTACGAGTTCTTTCGCAGATAAATTAGCGGATATGGTTTTTGCTAAACTCTCTGATAAAATTGAATGCCTTAATAACAAAATAGTGCAATTAAACGCTACTGTGGAAAAAGTGAACAAAATAAATACACAATTGGCAACCAGAGTGGAAGAACTGGAACAAAAAATGAAACTGTCCCAACTTAGAATGTACGGGGTGAAAGAGAAGAGAGGTGAAAATATCCGAGATGTGGTAAACAAAATTCTTGAAGAAAAAGAAATTATACAACAGGAAGGTGATGTTCAAATTATAAACTGTCATAGAATTGGTACTGTAAAGCCAGGTAGCAAAAAACCAAGACCTATAATGTTAAAGTTTCTGACAGCACAACAACGCAACATAGTTTTTTATAACAAGAAAAATTTGAAGGAATCCAAAATAACACTGACGGAAGATTTAATTAAAGCCAGATATAATTTATTAATAAGAGCAAAAGAAGAAATGGGCAAGGAAAATGTTTGGTCGCAGGATGGAAATATATGTTTAAAAATTGATGGTCATAAGCATATCATAAAAACAGAATTGCAGCTCGAGGAATTGATTGGTAGACATAAGTAATCCGAAATGATTTTTCTTTCTCTATCTGATTTAGGCACAACTTCTATTTGCATCATAGTTATATATTTTATTTTATTTTCTACATACATAAATAATTAATTCATATATTTTACATAATAGAAATATACAAAATAACTTGTTTTTTTTCACTTGTACCGAGATAAGCGTGAATTGTGTGTTTTTTTTAATATTTTTTACTATAATAAAGCAAATAGTCCTCTGCTTGTTATAATACACATTTATATATATATATATATATATATATATATATATATATATATATATATATATATATATATATATATATATATATATATATATATATATATATATTTTAGGTCGTAAAATAAACAGTATTTATTATTTTTACACTTGAATTCTCTCTCATTTTTTTTTTGTTTCTCACTTACGTTAATATTTATTAGACAGTAATAATTTTTCTTTATATACATAATATATATATATATATATATATATATATATATATATATATATATATATATATATATATATATATATATATATATATATATATATATATATATATATATATATATATATACCGGGTGAGTCACGAATTGCGCTCGCCCCGATATCTCCTAAAATATTTGGAATAGAAAATTGAAATTTCGAGGGCTTATTATACGACTAAAATGCCATATTTTCAATAAAAAATCAAGTTTGGTGCACATCCGGTTTGACCGGAAATGCCCACAACTTTCGATTTTTAAATGAAACACCCTATATATTTTTACATTTTTGAAATCTAGAGGAAATTTTGAATACAATACATCCATTTTTGTCACTTTTTGATAAACATTAAAAATTTTATTAAAAAATCTATTTCTGAATCCAGAGTGTGCTGTGGTGCCCAAAATATATTTTAGTTTGTGTGCTACGTTACTATAAAAATAAAAAGAGCAATATGATTGCATTACTTAATTGTCTAGAGGCGTTTAAAATTTTTAAATGTAATTTTTACCCACTAACTCGGTTTTTTTAAATGGGAAGTTAATCGTCCACCAACATTTTTAAATACCCCATTTTCATACGAATCTAATGATACCAAAATTTTGAAAATCCGCTCAGAAATATTTGAGATTTCAGCCAAAATACAATGCAACCAAGCTTTTAGAAACATGCGGCTAATAGATTAGTGGGCTTTGGAAACTAAAATGACACATTTCTGTTTAAAATCTGGTAACCTAATAACATTGGAAAAATCATAGTAGCCAAGTCATGATATAGCCTTATCACTATTAAATAAAAAAACTGTTTATGGCTTGGCGAATCCTTTTGATAACGATTGTATTGACTCCATCGTGTTCGACCATACATGCTGATGAAATAACTATTGAGCTGGACAATAACACTTTTGATTAGATGGGCGTTGTTGGAGATGATATAGAAGACGAAGAAAATACGGAGGAAACTAGGAATTCAGAGGTAAACTGTTAACAATATATGGTGCACAATTTTATACCTAAATTAAATATTTTTAGTCTACAAGTACTTGGAAAAAATACACCCCAAAAAGATTTACAACAAGTAACGGGAGTTCTTAGACAGTCACAAAGAGAAAATGTAAGTTTTTAAAAATTTCAATTCAATTAAGTAAAAAAAAGAATGTGAAAATAAGGAAATGTAATATTTTTTATCAGATAAAACAAAATACTCCAAAAGGAAAAAATAAATTATGCCGACGTCGCACAGTGGTCGATTAGCCCGCGATAGGTCCAAATATGCCATCAGTTGTGTGTCGAGCGATTGCATCAAAACTATACACTACGGATTCATAAGAGGTCACGTTCATATAAACAATACAAAATAAATTTCTGCGCACCTCTGCTTATTCGTTATCTGACTGAAAGACGCCTTTGTAACGCTGAGTCATTAGTGTTTACTTTAGACGTTTATTTACAGGCACAATCGCAATGCGCCTTGTTATTTCCAACTTTTGAATTGAACAGTTTATTTGCTATGGCTTCTGAAGAACAAGGTAATTACTATATAATATTGCTCAGATAATTTTGGAAAACTGTGCAAATGTAATTATTTTAATTATTGCATAGACTCGCTTCTGAATCACAATATTTATGTGAATTTTAATATATCACATATGATAACTTTTAAGGAAGTAGTTTGCAACAGATGTTCTAGCCGTTTTTGTAATGTAGTGTTGTCTGACCGTCGTGTATATATAATTTTATTGTCATATTTTTTCATATACGTGTGATATTTTTTTCAGTGGAAATGAGGCAGTTCCAAGAAAAGAACTTTTAGAGGTATGGAAGCGTGAACCTAACCGTAAACAAAAATCGCAAGGTGTGTATAATCATGTGATTCAAAAACTGCAATTACAAGACTGTGAAGAACGTATACAAGAAGCTTTGAAACAAAAAGCCGAAAATTTTTCAAAACAGTGCCTTGCGAAGTGGCAGGGGTGCCATTCTAGTATGCCGAATTTGGAAGCTAAATATCGTTCGTGGTTTGATGGTGTAATTAATTTTGATGATGTTGTTAAACTACGTTGTAATACCTCATACCATGATGAACTACCATCCAGTAGCAGTGGTACTAAGCGTCGAAAGGCTTTCAATGACTGCACGCCCGAAATGCGAATTCGACGAGTACAGCCATTACTGCAGTACATTACCGAAGAACTAGCCTTCGCAACCCAGTTAAGTCTATATAAAGGAGGTAAACGTAACGTAGCACGTCTTGTTAAGAATGTTACCGAATCGCCTCAATCAACGGATATGCTAAGAAATATGCGATGCGGACAGAGTGCAGAGCAGTCTACAAAGATGGCACCTGAAGAAGCAGTAGCCTTAATTATACAGAATCGTCTGACCAAATACCAATACAATCAGATACGTAAAGAAACGAAAAGGCATAATGCCGACATTTATCCGGGATATGATCAAATCCTTAAAGCCAAAAAGCAATGCTATCCTCCAAATATTACATTTACAGAAATGGAGGCAGAAGTTAAATTACAAAACATTGTAGACTTTACCATGCGAAGATTAATGCTGGTCCAGAAAGATGTCTTGATACAAATTCGACAAAATTGTTATAACAATTTAGGACCAAGACCTGTAAATAAAGAGATCCTTCAGAAGTTCGGAATATCTTCTCTCCATGCATGGATCAAGTGCATGGAATGCATATTGCATATAGCTTACCGGCTAGAGATTCAACAGTGGCAGGTTCATAAAGTGAACTCTGAGCAGGTTAAACAGCGGAAAATCAGCATTCAGAATCAATTGAAGGCAGAACTAGGTTTATTGGTTGATGTCCCAAAACCGGGTTACGGTACAACCAATGACGGAAACTTGGCTAGAAGATTTTTCAGTAATTACGAAGCAGCTGCCAAAATTACAGGTGTGGATGTTGAACTAATTAAAAGGCTGGATACTATTTTACGAATTATTTCCTGCAGCTACAAAATTAATATTGAGAAATTCCGACAATTTGCGTTCGATACAGCAAAATTATACGTAGAAAAATATAGTTGGTATGACATGCCCATTACGATGCATAAGATTTTAATACACGGTCCATAAATTATGGAATCATCGGTGCTTCCTATTGGAGTTATGTCTGAAGAAGCCCTAAAAGCGCGTTACAAAAATTCAAAACACTTCAGGGAATCAAATACTCGAAAAATGTCCCGAAAATCCACTATGGAAGATCTGTTTCACATATTGTTATTCTCTACAGATCCTGTCATAACTTCCTATAGGAGGATGCCGTCAAAGCCTGGTAAACCATTTCCTCGTGAGATACTCGACCTTCTTGATATCCCAACAGTAAGTAGGATACATTCAGATGCAGAATCGGACGAAGAAGACAGCTACAGTGAAGAATTAGTTAATCGTTTGTAATGTACAAAGATGTTTTTGTTTTATTAGACTGTCAAGCTTTCATTTGTTTCGTTGTGTGTATGTTCTATAAAAGTTCTGTATATATTTCGTAATAAACAAGATATCAGACAACGAGGAACCCGTTTTTAATAAAATGTTTTGCGAAAAACTCAAGTTGCTCCCAAATCAGGGAATTCGACCACTGTACGTCGTCCAGCTGTAGCTATAAAGGCATTAACTTCATCAGAATTGGGTGAGAAATATAATTTACTGGTGGAGAAGAGACTAGCTATTGCGGACATGCAAATAGAAAAATTAAATAATGATATCAAGCACAGTGAGGAAGAACATTCAAAGCACATGGAATTACTTAACACCAGAATCGATATAAAGAAAGAAAATCTGAAAATAATAAAAAGTAAACAGATGTGAATGGAAATTGTTTTTTTTTGTGTAACTATTTAGTAAAATATATTTAGGAATTGAAAATAAATAAAAACATTACAATAATTTTCACTGATGGTAATAAAATAAAGTAATACTGATTATAATATTGGCAGTTTAGTAATTGTTTATAAGTTATCAAAATAGTTCATTATTAAATTATCTCTAATTAGTCGAATATTGTCATCAACATTTTGTACTTCTTCTATATGACTGTCGATTTGACCACTCTCTATCAAATAATTGAAAATATCCATGTTAATTTCTTCGAGCGGCGGTGGCTCAGCTTCGTTCATTTCAATTGCAATATTATGTAAAACTGCACATCGTCGGTTTACTATCAAAACCTTGAGACTTTGAGGTTTTTCAACTGTTCATATTCTTGAAATACTGACACACGAGCTCGCAAAATCTCTGAAGTCCAGCACGATTGTGTCCACCACTAGGGGCGTTTATTGAAACCTTCTATCTCGTTGCGATCGCATTTCGAAATTAAAACCTCCTATGTCTGGTATGGCCAATATAACCTACATACATTGTGTTGTGGCTCTTGATTCATTTCAAATTGGTTGGAAGAAAATGGACAAATTTAAAAAAAAATAAGGTAAGAATAAGTATATTATTGTTCTATAACGTATAAAATATTAATTTACACCTCATATTAAATTGTATTACTTGTCTTATTTTGTATTCAATTCTGTTCAATAGACTTAGAAGGTTTTGACTTATACATGTGGGTTATTCTTTTATGGCCATATAAGAGTTAGGAGTTTTTGCTTTATTTCATTAATAATTTAATGAATATTAAGATGATCAAAAATGTAATTGAATTTATTTTTTTCTTCATATTATTTTTTACTATCATAATAATTATAAAGACAATTATTATAAAACGTTATAAAAGTGAATGAAGATTTGCTTAATTCCTAAATATTAATTTTCTTTATAATTTCAATTACTTAGAGGTCAGTATTTCTTCTATATATTACTATTTTGTTAAAGGTTAATTTTACCTCTAGAGGAGAGTATATCGTTTCCTTGGCTACAAAAGAGAACCTTGATGAAATCCAAGAGAATCCTGTTCCTGAGGAGAACTTAGAAAAAGAAATGGAAATAGCCGTTCGCGTCCTTTGAGAGGACAATGTGAGCAGCAACTTGGGTAATAATACTAATATTATACTCATTGATCTTGCTGCACCACATGTTTCACAAGAACCGGAAGTGTCCCATCAAGAGTCATCTGTAGCTTTACTTTCTGATGTATCCATAAATATAAGTCCTATAGAAACTGACGAAATGTATGAAGAAGATGAAAATAAAGGTGGTGAACTCTATGAACCAAGTAGTGATGAGTCAAGTGATCTGGAAGAAGTTGAAAATGAAGATGATGGGGATCCAGATGTAGAGAAAAATATAGATGTAGAAGGGAATTTGGTAGAGGATATTTTAGATGATAAAGAAAATCTAAAGAAGGGAAGGAAACGTAAGCCTGACATAAATACTTGGACTAGGAATAAAAATAAATTTAATAGAGAAAAAGGTTATGATTTCAAAGGAGTAAGCAAAGATGAAAACGGAAAATGGGTTGCAAACAAAGGCAGGAAAGCTCGTAAAATGAAAGTTAGGTGTAATTGTAAACAGAGTGCACGAGATACAAAAATTAAATGAGGAAGACACACAAAATATTTTCGAAAAGTTTTGGCGTCAAATGAATTGGCCACAGAGAAAAGTATATGTTGTAGGCCTTGTCGACATTGTTTCTCCCAAAGACAAGAAAAATCAGGTAAATGAAGTATCACGTACATCAAATACTTTTATTTGTTACATGAAAAAAAGTCGAATTCGTGTTAGAGTATGCAAGACTATGTTTATCAATAGTCTGTGCATTGGTAGTTGGAGTTTACAGAATTGAGCAGCATATAAAAAAGACGAGTCGTTTGTTGATAATGAAGAAAACAAGAGAAAAAGTTTAAGATTAGAGAATGAGAAAAGTTGCCTGAAAGATTTTTTTGACCAATTGCCAAAGATGGAGTCCCATTATTGTAGGGCATCCTCCACTAAACTAAATTTGGAGCCAATTTGGACTTTCAAGCATGATCTTTATCAGGAATATTTGCAGAATTGTAAAACAGAGAATATTGCACCATAGTTCATAAAGACCTTTCACGATGCGTTCCGTGATAACAATTTGAGTCTTTTCCGTCCCAAAAAAAACCAATGCGACCTTTGTGTTAGCTTCAAAGCAGGTAATACATCAGAAGATAAATATAATGAACATATAACTGGAAAAAATGAGGCTCGGAAAGAGAAAGATGAAGATAAGGAGAAATCGAAGCATATTTTCACAATGGACCTCCAATCTACATTGCTTTGTCCTATGTTGAAAGCTTCCGCCATATATTACAAGAAAAAGTTGGTCGTACATAATTTCACACTATTTAACTGTAACACCAAAGATGGTTACTGGTTATGGTTATTTAGAAAATTGATTTAAATATTGGGAAAGAAATAATTCTGAACAGTGATGGCTGCTCGTACCAGAATAGGAACGCGATCCTCTCAAATGCACTCTTCCATTTGTCGAATAAAAAGAACATTATCATCACCCAAAAATATTTAGTGTCCGGGCACACTCAAATGGAGTGCGATAGCATGCACTCCACAATTGAACGTAAAATAAGAAATGTAGAGATTTATTCTCCAGCAGGGTACCTTTCAGCTTGAAAGTTGGCCAGAATAAAACCTAAGCCATATGAGGTAAAATATTTACATCATGCCTTCTTCAAAGACTTCTCCAAGTTGAAATATTATACTTCGATTCGTCCAGGTTTTAAAGCAGGTGATCCAACGGTTAATAATCTTTGTGCAATTCAGTATCAAACTGACTGGAAAATTCTCCAAAAAGAGGCTACAGCTACGAAAATTTGGAGAGATTGGTACTATAGAACCACTGTACAAAAAACAGCTGCCAATTAAGAAAAGTAAATTTGGTCATCTCCAGCAGTTGAAATATGTAATTCCTGCTGATTATCATCTATGTTACGACAATTTGCCATACGGGGCCGATTAGTTTTATTTTATAAAAATTTAGTTTCAAAAAAACTAAAAAAAAAACAATCTTTTATGAGTACCGCACTAAAAAGTGAAAAATAATAATAGGTAATAATTAAATTTGAAAGCGTGGGGCGCACTTTACATTTTGTTCATTATGCCTAGACCGCTATATAATGTTCGTCCCACGCTTTCAAATTTAATTATTACCTATTATTACGAGTATCTTTCAATTTTTACTGCGTTATTCATAAACGCGTGTTTTTTTAGTTTTTTTGAAACTATAATTTTTTTTTACTTTTTTAGTCTTATGTAATTGTACTGTCACCCAAATTATTAGATTTGCTAGATTTGTTTACATAGTTAGTTACAAGTCAACCTAATAAAAGCGTATTAAAAACTCCTATGTCTTAACTTTGTTTTGATTTTTTTGTGCAATAACTTCTAAGTCTTACCACATAAGGAAAATAAAGAAATTATGTATATTGTTTCATTACAATAAACTAGATTAATTTTTATGTTTTGTTTACTGCAATAAACCTGTATTTTAGTTATATTTTAAATCAGGAGAAATGTTTTTGTGTCTCCTGTAAAATTGTTCCAAATCGACTTAGGAGGTTTTGATAGTAAGCCGACGACATAAAACAATCACTAAGACAGTATCTAGTTTCAATCGCATACCAGACGCTAGTGCAGGAAAACGTCTCTTCCATGTCCCAAACAGACGTTCAACTGTATTTCTCGTTCTAATGGTGTCCATTCACGTACAGGCGGACTGCAGTCCCGAACTGAAAGCGATCCCGCCTTCAGTCCAAACGTCACCATACACATACAGATCGCCTGCAGGTCTGTGCCTTCAGTTTATCAAAACTGTTGGAAAACTGCGTTTGTGTGTCGGTTTATTCTCAGTTCACGCCTTCCGGCATAAGCTTTCACCTTTAATTTTCCTGCCCCCAACAAAAGCCCAAGTCCTGACCGTACATTGGCCAGGCAGAGAGAACTGCTAGACTCTCAAACAGCTGATCAAATACTTAAGAATCTGCCACAAATATCACGTACCAGCCCTAACCAAGTTCAGACTGAGCCAATGGAAGTAACAACCCTTGCTGGCGAGTTTATCACGCCACGTAAGCAGGTTAAATTAAAAAACCTGTTAGACCCAAAGCCTAAGCCCACTACAACGGCTAACAAATTCGAGAAACTCCCGCTTGTGTCTGAGAAAATCACAGCCGAAGAGGCAATTAAACTGAAAGCAAACAAATCTATAATTTCCAAACCTAAAAGTAAACCAGAAGCGCCGCCAAAGAATCCCCCAATTGTCCTAAAGGGTATCCCCAGCAACCATACGGAATTTATAAAGGAAATCAAACGTACATAAAGCTGGGATTTCATACCAAATTCGCCGCTAACAACACTCTCTTATATATATACGATAGGCAAGAATTTATCAAATACCAGGAGACGCTAAACAATAGTGATATTGAGTATCACAGCTACACGGCAAAACAGGACAAAAACCACGCCTTTGTGCTTAGGGGCATTCAGGGCGACCCTGCCATAGAAGACATTGAAAATGACTTAATCGACGCACACAATCTGGAAGTCATAAATATCTTCAAGATGAAGACGACCCGTAACCCGTTGTATCTTGTGGTCACCAACAAGGATACAACATTAAAAAAACTAGAGAACGATGTCAAATACGTTCTCTATACAAAAGTATCGTGGGAACGTAGAACAAACGACAGAATGATCTCACAATGCCGACGATGTCAAATGTGGGGACATGCGACGTCGAACTGCCACCGAACAGCACGTTGTGTAAAATGCGGAGAAGCCCACTGGACAAAGGACTGCACTAAAACTCTAGAAATTCCTCCTAGGTGTGCGAACTGCAAAGGCTCGCACACAGCTAGTTCGATGCAGTGTCCTGTATATATATACAGAACTAACCAATTGAAAAAATAATGCCGCCGCCGCCGATGCCGCCCCCAAACCAAGATTTGTTGATGCCCCCCACCTCCAACGCCTGGGGGCAGAGGAGACAGCAACAGCAGAATCCAAACCCTCCGAGGGATCCAAATATAGGAAATGTCGTACATGACCTGACACGGACTGTACGCACTCCACCTCCACCACCCAGACCGACCACAACTTCGAACAGTAACTTTAACGACTTTAACATACTGACGCACGAGCTGACCGAACTAAACCGACTCATTAATTTAAAAGAAACCATCAAGGCTATTCACCATTTAAACACAATGCTTAAGGCTGTTGCAGAGCCAATGCAGGCAATTACAATTTTGCAGGATTTTGCACAAAACGTGCTACCTTTGTATAACAGTCTTAATTAATTGCCTGCTTTGGAATTGCAACGGCCTTATGACAAAGACGAACGAACTTAAACAATACATACAAGACAATAAACTGGACATTATTTTGTTGACAGAGACAAATTTAAAAATAAAGCACAAATTAAAATTTAATAATTTTTTCCTTTACAGGTCGGTGGCGTGGCCATCCTTGTGAAGAAGGACGTCCCCCACATCCCTGTCCCCCCCATGCCCACCCCTATCGAGAATATAGGAATCGAACTAGGGGATGGTACCACCCTTACGGTGGCCTATAACCCGCCTCGCAATCGCATATCCGAAAATGACATGGATATACTTTTTGCTAAAAATAAAGTCTTAGTTGCAGGGGACTTAAATGCCAAGCATGCCGTCTGGAGGAACAAGCGCGGCAATGCCAACGGTACCGTCGTGCATGACTATGCACTCAGGGCAGGTATTGCGGTCGTATCGACCACCACACCAACACACTACCCTGAAAACAACACTACACCTACATACATAGATATTATTTTAAACAAAAACTACCAACACCACATCCAACCAGTGTCTCGGCCGGAGCTGAGCTCGGACCACAATCCGGTCACTTTCAGCCTTCTTGACGTCGACCGGAATGTGCTTGACAGAACTACATTTGATTATAAAAAGGCCAACTGGGGTAAATTCCAAAACCTAATGAACCAGTACACGGAAATTAATCCGAACATAAATAATAACGCTCAACTCGATCTAGAGATCGAGAATCTTACAAATAATATTACGAAAGCTAGACGCAAGTCGATAAAGCAAATAAAGCAAGGCCCACTTGTGGAATCTACCCCAGTTGACCTTAAAAACCTCATAACATTCAAAAATCGCATCTGTAGAAAATGGCAAGCACATCACCGGCCGATCGATAAAAGGAGACTGAAAGATTTGCAAGATAATGTCAAAAATAAATTCGTATAACATAAAAACATAGAGTGGAACGAAAAGGTGGCCAAGCTTTTGGTCAAGGACAATTCCCTGTGGTTGATGTCCAAGCTGCTAAAACGGGATGCCAACAACATCCCGGTTCTTATTCATAACGGTCATACAGCTTTAACCGACAGGGAAAAAGCCGAGACCATGGCCGGCCATCTTTTCCGGACATATACGTCCGCGCCCAGCGAGACTGAGCACCAGGTGGGCGTCGATGCTGGTCTAGCACATATTCCAGCATTCACACCCATCCCTCCACGCAAATTAGCCAAACTCCTAACATCTCCTAGTACACTGAAAACCCTACTTAAAACACTACCCAATTTAAAAGCCCCAGGTCCCGACACTATTCCAAACTTAATCTACAAAAAATGTCCAAGAAAAACACTCGTCCAAATTTGCTACATAATAAACGCGTCGATACGCCTCCAGTACTTTCCCACAGCGTGGAAAACATCCATAATTGTGCCCTTTTTGAAACCGGGTAAGGATCCTGTCTTTGCAGCAAGTTACCGGCCGATTTCACTTTTAAACACACTCGGGAAAATAGCCGAAAAAATATATTTAATAAATTTAAATAAAATCATTAATAAAGGTAACTTGCTGCCGAATATACAATTCGGTTTCAGAGGAGGGCACAATACCACGCTGTCGCTGTGCAGAGTGGTGCACGACGTGATCGAGGGCTTCAACAAAAAACATTGCACCAAAATGCTGCTCCTGGACATCCAGAGGGCATTCGACACAGTTTGGCATGGAGGTCTCCTGCACAAACTTACACACCAACATAAACTGCCTATCTATTTTGTCAGCCTAATTAAATCCTATCTCGATGGCCGCACTTTTGCGGTCAGAATCAATCAGGCCACGTCTAATTTCTATAATGTGAGAGCGGGGGTCCCGCAGGGGACGGTGCTCTCCCCTGTTCTTTTTAACCTATATGTCTCCGATATTCCTACCCATCCTTTAACACAGACAATAATGTACGCAGACGACACTACTATATATTCCCAGTCCTTCTATGCTGAAACCGCAACTACTAAGTTGCGGTATCATTTAACCAACTTATTAAAGTATTATAAGGACTGGAAAATAGTAATAAACGAGACTAAAACAGAGACCATTAATTTCACCAAAAAATTTACTAACATTAAAACTTTTACTCCACTGACCATTAACAATAGAGTTATTGAGGAGACAAAGGTAGTAAAATACCTAGGAGTAAACTTGGACCAACGTTTGTCCTTCAAACCTCATATAACGAAAACGCTAAACAGGGCCTATATGGCCCTGCATAGACTTTATCCGCTGGTGAACAGGAGGTCACTCCTGGACACCAGCAATAAATTGCTTTTGTACCGTACAGTAATCAGGCCAATCCTAACTTACGGTTGCGTCGTCTGGAATAGGATGTCGAACACACAGTTCGGCCGCCTCCAGACGACGCAAAATAAGCTGTTACGTCTCCTCACTAACTCGAATCGATACATAAGTACACAAGAACTCCACGAGACGGCAGACATGCCATACATTAGAGACTATATAATACAGACGGCCACCAAATTTTTTAGACATAACATTCAAAAATCCACTCTCACCGCGCACATCACCGACATACGTCATTACCACGATTTTCAACATACGCACAGACTAATACACGAAAACTTACCCATATTTTTTGAATAACTATATTTTTAGACACACAATGACAGACATCTCAAATTTCAGTACCTTTTCCAAATTATATTATACCTACCCACAATCGTAACTTCCCTCGATGACCGCTCTATTGCTTTCTCACCCCTTTTTTAGACAGACATTCTAAATTTCAATTCTTTTAAGCAGGTTTCTTCTTGAGCTTTTCCTGCATGACTTTTACCATAACGACATTTTTAATATTTGATATTGCTTTTTAATTTTTAAAATGCCACGGCAGTTTTCTAATTATGTCTTTTTACGCTGTTCATAGGTAAGCGTCGACCTACGGCCAACAACTAAAAGATGCCAACCTAGCCACATCGGGCCCGACCACCTGGCCAGATGTTCGGGGACCCGCCGATACAGGCGGAAAATCGATACTCTGCTTTTCGCCCTGGACTCGTCCAGGGCGAGTATATTATTGTAAGCCGATTGGCTATATATATATATTTTATGTCTTATGTAAATATTTATATTTATTGTAAGCTGAAATGTAGTAGGCAACTAAGTTTTTCAAAATGTACATAATGTGAAATAAATTTTATTAAATTGGAATTGGAATTGGCATAAGCTTTCACTGATTTGAAAAATTTGGTGTCCACAGTCCAGAATAAAAATGAGTGATTCGTTTAATCAGCCATCGTTTATCACTGGTTTTATTGACATTTATAGGCAGTTACCTAGT
This sequence comes from Rhamnusium bicolor, assembly GCA_029963845.1. Taxonomy (NCBI): domain Eukaryota; kingdom Metazoa; phylum Arthropoda; class Insecta; order Coleoptera; family Cerambycidae; genus Rhamnusium; species Rhamnusium bicolor. Next base: position 218,406 of record JANEYF010001675.1, read on the forward strand.
TTGTGGAATATTAAATCAAAAAATTATTCTAATAGAAAAGAAAAAGCAAAGGCTTATCAAAAATTAATTGATTATTATAAAACCATCGATGAAGACGCTACTATTGATAGTTAAAAAAAAAAATAATATACGAAGTGTATTCCGTAAGGAGCACAGAAAAGTGTTGAAGTCAAAACGAAGTGGAGCATCATCAGATGACATATGAACCAACTCTTTGGTATTACAAGTTATTGTTATTTACGGCTTTACAAGAGCCCAGATAAATGATTTCAAATGAAGACGACTTTTTAGAAACAGACGAGGATGACACAATGAGCAATGGGGTAGGTATAAAAAATTTGATATTTTGTTTAAGTTTTATTTTTCAATGTGCTGTATTTACATGCCATAATTGAAAAATCAAAATATCGACATAATTTTCAAGAAGTGTTAAAACGTGAAATTTAAATTCGTTAAAATATTCCAGGGCGGCATTTCTTAGCCAATTTGAATAAAAAGAGTTTAAACAGGTGTCCAAAAAATCTTCGTTTTAGGGGTACTGGGTGTTGAAGTTTCCAAAAAAATATCGAATTTTTCTTAGTTATTATTAGCCGAGCGTGGAATATTTCTCTAGTAAAAAAAATTACGAAGAAAAAAAATGTTATATTGTTCGTCTCCTTTATAGTTTTGAATGTATTTTATATACAGCAGTTATTAAAACCAAATTTGGCGCGGAGTATAATTTGATTTTGCTTTATAATTTAATTGTATCACGCTCTACAATTAACCAGTAGCAGAGATATGGGTAATTAGTAACATAAAATTGATAAAAAAGGTAGTAACGCCCTGTAGAAAATTGAAAACTATTACATCTTATGAAAAATCATTCATTTATGGATAATATGTTTCATATCTTCAATTTTGTTGTATTTAATAGTTACACTGCATTTTTAAAAATTTATTCCATCGTTGATGCAAACAAAAACAATTTTATTAAACTAACAAGCTTTGGTTGTTTTGTTTTTGTCGTCTTGATTTCATTTAATATGTGTAAAGATTAAATTCCCCATCATAAATAATTATGCGGACGCTGAAAGAGCAAATTTTTACTTGTGCAGAACTACGACATTTGTCAAACTGAGCAAAAAAAAAGTGTAATAAAGAATACCAGAACAAAAACAACCTAAGCTTGTTTAGTTTAATGATTTTTGTTTTATAACTAGGTAGTAGTAATAACGGTAGAATAAATTGAAAAAATTGCTCTGAAACTATGAGATAGAAAAAATACAAAAATTGGCTATAACTGAATAATTTATCTTAAGAAGTGATCACTTTTAATTTTCTACGGGCATTACTAATTTTTTTAATCAAATTTATGATACTGCGCCACTGGTTTAATGTAGAGCATGATACAATAAAGAGGAAAGTTTATTACGTGCAAAATTTGGTTTAAATTTTTCCAAGCTCGTGGACCGAGAAAAAAAACGCAAAAAATTTGCAAAATTTTTTTTGTGTTGTTCCTTAGAATTGCTCGATAACTGTTGCTCCTAAAAATTTTCGGCCAAGAGATATGAAAACTAGAACATTGGAGCTTCAAAATGCTTTTTTTATCATCTCGATACGACCATTTTTCACATAAATACAGCCCTTCAAAAATCACAAAAAAAATTCACAATTTTTTTTGCTCCCTTAATTTTTTGCAGTAGTTTAGTTGTATTAATAATGACAATATAATAAAATTTTCGATATTTTTTTTGGAAATTTTATCTTCCCGTATCTCTTAAACGAAGAATTTGTAAACACTTGTTTATATGAACTTTTTTTCCATAACATTATCCAAGGAATACCTGAAATATTATAAAGTACTTAAGTTGCACCCTATAGGGTGCAAAAAAATTCTTTCCTTGGCCACAAACATTAGACAGTCTCCCGAGCCCACTTCTAACTTACCAGAAAAAAAAATAACTGACCAGATATCATCGAAATCACCTACAACATCACCTATAACTAACGTGTTTTCAGACACAAAATTACCAAGTGATGCACAGGATAATAGAGTCACCTAAACCTTCTTCTGACTTGCCGAAATCTGACCTCTCTAATCAATCATCTACATCAAATCAAGAGATAAGCTTAGTTTCATCTACAAGATCACAATTTCGGCAATATTTGCCACCAAATTATTCATCTTCCGAAGAGTCTGAATCATACGAGGATTCTGGAGAATCGTACTTGCCTTCTGATCTTGAGTCAGGTAGCAACGAGACGATGGTTCGTCTGTGTATTCTGGAAGTGACAACGAGCTTAAAGAAAACGAAGCCGAGAATGAAGACTATGATGACTTGCAAGAAGTGAATGAAGATATACCGGTTGAGGATAGATGGGAACTGTGCAGTGATATGCCTGTGAATTTTCAGTTTTCTGGTCAGAGTGGATTGAAAGTGGACTATTTCGACCTAACAGATCCCTATGTTATATATAGATAATTTCTTACTGATGAGGTGTTAGACATTATAGTTACAGAGACAAATCGTTACGCTTCGCAATATATTGCACCACATCATCTTCGTCCAAGGTCTATAATTTCGTCAATGGAAAGAGACCAACAACGATGAAATTAGAAGATTTTTGGCTATTCTTATTGGGCATAAACCATTTACCACAAATGCGTTTATATTGGTCGCATAATGAAGTGTATGGCAACAGGCTAATTCAAAAAACAATGAGACGCGACAGATTTGACTGTTTATTGAAATTTCTTCATTTGAGTAATAATGAAGATCCTGTTGCTAATGAGGATAGACTTTTCAAAGTAAAGAATATTATATATCTTATCTGCAATCAAACAAACACTATCCCCTGCTGAGAACATTGTTACAGATGAAAGTGTAGTACCTTGGACAGGCAGATTGGTATTTCGCCAATACCTACCTGCAAATGCGCATAAATATGGAGTGAAGCTCTACAAATTCTGCACTACGGAAGGTTTTACTTATGACTTACGAATATACGCCAGAAAAATACTCCAAATACATCTGGTAATAATCGTGCTCATACCTATGTTTGTATGGACTTACTACGAGGACTTCTAAATGAAGGAAGAACATTATACAAATATTACACAATCGTACAATTATGCAAAGATCTGTTGTGTTCTAAAACTTAGGTCTGCGGCACTTTGAGAAATAATAGGAAAGGGAATCCAAAGAGCGTGTGTCAAAAAACACTAAAAAAAAGGGCGAAATATATGGAGAGCAAAACCAAAATGGAATTCGAGTTATGAAATGGGTTGACAAACGTCCCGTTTTAATGATTAGTACTGTCCCTAGTCACAAGGTTGAACTACAAGTAACAGGTAGCAAAAACAAAAAAGGGGAAGATATTCTCAAACCCCCTGCTGTTATGGCTTATAATAAAGCTAAAAAAGTTGTTGACGTGTCTGACCAAATGTCGTCGTATTACACCTGCCCTCGTAAAAGCATCAAATGGTATAAAAAATTGTTCTTTGAAGTACTTCTTGGCACGTGTGTTGTAAATTTTTGGGTTATCTATAATAACTTTGGTGATGATAATAGAGCAAAAGCAGACATGTTACAGATCCGGGAAAAAATTATAGCAGGATTACTAAAGTCACAATGAAAATGTAGAAGCTGAGATGGATGACCCACTACCACCACCAACAAAAAAAAAATAAGACAGGAGTTCAACAGCTCTACACAGATGGCAAAAATATGAAGGAACCGCAAGAAATACTAAAACAAAATGCTCCTCATGCTATAAAAAAATTCAGTCTGAAAGCGGTGTAAAAGAGGCTAGAAATAAAGCAAAGAGAGTATGCACATTTTGTGAAAATTGTCCTGGAATGCCAACAATGTGCCTGCCTTGTCTTAATGAAAACCATAAGTAATATTAGCTAAGATTACAGTGTTAATACTTTTGATTTTATGTTTTCTTGGAAATAGTCCTATTTGTTTTAAAAATAAAAGCTATTTTCTTAGATATTTTTTATTTATTTGTAAAATTCACATTAATTGCCGAGTGCGCCACCGGTGGTACACCCGATAACATATACCATTACTGCAGCCGTATGACCAATATCATAAGTCTCATTCTAAAACGGAATCATTTCGAATACATAGAAAATGTATGAACGAGTGTACCGGTGGTGGCCACCGACCACTACAGGCGAGGTATGCAGTGTACCACCGGTGTACCACGTCGTCGGGAACGTGTTAATCTTATTGCTAATTATAACGAGGGATCAACACCCACAGCTACAATTGGATCAACACCTACAACTCCAGGTGGCTCCCAATTAATTGGCACCCACCTTCCATTCTAAGAGGGAAGGAGTTACACCACGTGCACCCTTGGACCCTGTTCTTATTTTCTGTCAACATGTTTTCTTTTAAGCATAGATAAATATGTATGAAGGTTAATTGACCACTATCTAAAATAAATAATGATGACTCATTATAAATACTAACGGGTCTCAAAGTTAGATCAGTTATAACCCATTTTCTGTAATAGAAGGTAGACTGATGGGTACACTTATTCCTCTGAATAAAATTATTTTCAAAAGTGTTTTGAACTTCATTCTTTGTTCATAACTAGGTCAGGATGGCACTTATTGCGAGGGAACTCATCTCCTCCCTTAGGTCTCGGTCACACAGAAGAGCGAGCGGGCGTCAAGCGGGCGGTGACCGAGCGAGCGAAATTTTTAAACACCCAACTACAAGTGGCCACACTAAACTTCCGCGGGCGGACGACATTTAAGCGTGCAGCGGGAGATTTATTAAAAATCAAATCTGTTTGAATTCAGAGCGTGCGAATTTTGTCATCGGGTCTCCGAATTTTGTCGAATACCACCGAATGTAACACAAGTAAATATGTTGTGCGCTTCATGCTTATTTAGCCAGTATTATTTCAATTATTATTGAGAACAGTTAAGAGTGTGAAAATGTGCAGCAGTAGCAACAACGTAAACAAAGAACTACTTATATCCGAAGTGCAAACACGGAGACCTTTGTGGCAAGATAGTCATCCTCTCCATAAAAACAAAAATGCTATTAAAAAATTATGGCAAGAGGTTGCTGAGGCATGTAATTATTGTAATGGTAAGATATATTAAAAATATTTAAATTGATATTATTTATTAAGAAAGTGCATATAATTATAATTATTGAGGCAAATGGAATAAGCAATTTGCAAGTTCTTCGCGAATTTGAATTGCTGGTGCTTTCTCTATTATTCGTTCTTCCACCATAAGCAGGTCGATCATTACAGTCTAATTGTTGCATTACTTGACAATAATGAAGATCACTGTCGCCGTCTTTTCCCTTATTAAAGTGTGTAATATACAGGCGCACTTAATAAGTACGCAAGCTTTGTCAGGTAGTGTTTCTATATCTTTATTTAGAAAGCGCCACTGGGTACACATAATTCCAAATGCACACTCTATACATTTCCTAGCAATAGAGAGACATTTGTTGAAGTGTTCTTTCTGAGGATTAAGGACTCTTTTTGGGTAGGGCCTCATCAAGTATGACTTCAAAGGATATGCTTCATCTCCTATTAAAAAGTTCGGTAGTTTAATATTTGTGTTTGGTAAGTTGGCTGACTGAGGCACGTTAAACATGTTACTTTCCAAAAAACTGAATAGTGCTGATCCTGCAAAAGTTCCACCGTCACTTTGTTTACCTCGTCTTCGAACTTCTATCGTCAAAAATCTTTTATCTGCGTCAGCGACAGCTTGTAAAACCACAGAAAAGTAGTGCAGATAGTTAAAATAATGTGATCCAGAATTCGTTGGACATTTAATCTGACAATGTTGTCCATCTATGGAACCAAAACAATTTGGAAATTTCCACCGATTATACTGCCGTGCTTAGCTTAAAAGTGATATCTCCATTTTTACACAAAATGGAGATACGTTCATAGGCATGTTTAGAAATACATTTTACACTCTTTTCTCTAGCTTAAAAGTGATAAATCCTTATGAAAACGAAATATTTGCACTAAATAAATAGTGGTATGTCCATAATACCCTAAGCCAACGAAGCTTAAAAGTGGTATTCACCATTACTTGCCTATATAGTGGTAAATCTAAAAAAGGTTGGAGATACCACATTTAAGTTAAGTAAAGTTATTCGTTATTTGTAGTATTTACACGACAAGCAGACTGCAGACTGAGGCACAATTAATACGAGTTACTTGTATTACAACATTATAATAAATTCATCTCTTCAGTTAGTGGTTACGAAGTGTTTTGTAAGTTTTAGTTTAATAAAAGTGAATTTAACTTTAACTGGTAAGTAATAAATATTTCAACTGATGTTAATTTAGTTATTATCATTCAGTAAATAGAGATCAACTTAATATAGTTTGGTTTGATTATTTATCAGTATCTAAGGTTATTGTTGGAATGTCGCTTAGCGGTTGACTTTCTTTAGGCGGAAATTTTGAATATTTCGAAATTATATATTGGAACGACAGTTTTTCTGCGTTGATTTATTTATTAATAATAATTAATAGTAATATATGGTGAGTTTGAGTAGTTAACTGCTGGATTGAGATCCGCGTGTTAGTTGTTGAAGCCAAGAGAGACTTCAGTCCTGTCGATGCCGTAAAAACTTAAAAAGTAATAAACTGTGTTGTTTTAGGCAATATGATTGGGAGCAGTAGAACTAAGAGAATGGTTGAGCTGGCCCTCGATATGAATACTGATATAAAAACCAATCCCAAAGATGTGAATCAGAATAGCTCTAAATCTGAGATATTGGTGTATACTGAATTGCAAACAGTCAAATTTAACGGTGCCTCAACATCGCATCATAAACATCTTCATCCTGTTGGAGGCTTAGGTTCGATGTCTGCAGATTCTGATATTTTAACACGTTCTTCATTTGAGGATACGTATTTGAACGATTCCAATATCTCGACTATACATTCTAATTTGGCTGCTAATGATTCGCATTTAAATGAAACTGGCGATTCCGATAAACAACCAGATTTAGCATGTGCACTTGTCAACGATTTCGATTCGGATGATTCGGTGATCGATCCCGATTTTGAGGCCGATAGTGATCACTTAGATTCATCAGATGACGATGTTCCACTGATTGTTACAAAAAAAAACAATCTGAATTGACAGAAACATTGTGTTCGGTGAAAGGTTATACAAAAAAGGGCGAAGTTAGAAAGCGCAAGCATTTAGCAGTACCATTAGCAGTAAGAAAAAAAGCAAAAATATGCCGAAAAAAAAAATTAAATACTTTCCGAAATCACCATGTAAGGACGCTTGTAAAAAGAAATGTAGCACCAAATTCACGGATGATGATAGAAAAAACATAAACTCCCAGTACTGGCAAATGTCTTTTACGGAAAAAAGAAATTTTGTTTCAAATTCCATTACAGCCCAGGGTGTTAAACGCCATAGAGGTCCAGCCAACTCTAGACGTAACAGAACATTTAAGTTCCACTTTAAAACTGTACGTGGTGAAATATCAGAAGTTTGTAAATCCTTTTTCTTGGCCACTTTGGGATATAAAAAAGGTAACGACCGCATCATTCAGAACTGTTTTGCAAAAAATGGAAATATTATTTGCCATGAAGGTAACAAACAAGAGAAGCACCGTAAAACTCCAAGAATTGATAGAGATATTATTAGAGCACATGTAGAGACGTTTCATCTTGCGGTGTCTCATTATCGGCGAGAGCACGCCCCAAACAAACGCTATCTTCCTAGTGATTTAACTATTAAGTATATGTACTCAGATTTTAAAGAAAAACATACCATAACTTGTTCTTATGAGGTGTACCGAAATATAGTTTCCAAAGAAATGAACATTTCTTTTACAAGGCTGGGGCATGAGGAATGCGAAAGCTGCGAAAGTTTTACACTGCATAATCCAGAGCACACGAAAGAAAATCCTTGTGCAGATTGTGAGATTTGTACTTCATGGAAAAGCCATATAAATAAAGCTAATGAGGCGAGAAATGCTTATAGATCTGACAAAGACTCCTTGGACACAAGTACTGTATATTTTTCTAGCGACCTAGAAAAGGTAATCATGATCCCTAGAATTGATATGTTTAAAAAGGTGATATTTTGCCCAAGACTTATAGTGTTTAATCAATCTTTTGTACCATTGGGTACGAAACAAAAACATTTAATACCAATTGCCATTCTATGGCATGAAGCTTTAGCAGGGAGGAATAAGGAGGACATAATTAGCAAATATTATGAATTTTTTTTGAACATGCGTGATTACGAGAATATTGTCTTGTGGGTAGACAATTGTTCCTCACAGAACAAAAACTGGACATTGTTGTCTTTCTTAATTTACATTATTAACTCGGACGAAATATCTGCGAATAATATTACAATAAAATACTTCGACCTGGGCATACTTTTATGTCTGCGGACAATTTTCACCACCAGGTGGAATTGTCTATGAAAAGAATGCCCAAATATATGATTTTCAAGACTTTGTTACGGTGGTTCAAAACGCAAATTCCAAGAAAGTAAATGTGATAACTGCGCAAAACTTTTATGAATGGGAAGACTGTTCTTCTATTTATAAACTTAAGAAGCAACAGCCTAGGGTGTATTTGAAGGATATCATTCAAATCCGAGCAAAAAAGAGGAGACTGCACTTTGACATATAAGACGAGTTTCCTAGCAGACGAAGAATTCTGTTTAGATTTTTTAAAAAACGATCAGTCCAAAAATGGGGTAGCTTTTCCAAAACATCGAAGACCTGTGAGAGGTATCACAGAAGAGAGAAAACTCTCTATTCTCAAAAACCTATCTTCCGTCATGCCGGAGAGCCGCTTGAAGTTTTGGAGCGATATTCCAGTTAATAATACAGCAACAAGTTTAATTACTGAAGACTAATTTGTGTTTTTTTATACCTACTTATAATAAAAATAGTAAAAACTTATTTCTAGACACAGCTTTAATGTATATTACCAGTTAATTAATAATACATACCATGAATTTTTTAGTTGAAAACTTATCTTAAAAGTGGTATATGCAATTTTTAATGGATTATAAAAGTGGCATTTACGATATTTTTTTAATATTACATAACAAAAAAAGTGGTATCTACCTTCTTATAACTAAAATTTAAAAAAAATTGCTGAAACACACTTTAAAATTTAAGTTTTGTTTCTGTAATACAAAAAAACGCATCTATTTGCTTATAGTTAACTTTAAAGTGTTTGGAATTTAGCTTTAACTTTAAAGCCATTATTCTCCATTTCATAAAATAAGGAGATACCCCCTTTAAGCTTAGCACGGCCGTATAATATTCGGCTGTAACTTTTTTTAAATGTATTTCAGTAGGAACTGGCATAAATTCTTCAACTAATTCTTCCCATATAACCGCACAAGTCTGAAAAACTATATTGCTAATTGTACATTTCCCTATTCTGAAGGAAAATGCCAAAGATCTAAATGAAGAGCCAGTTGCCAAGTATCTAAAAAAAATAAATAAAAACAAGTAGTCATTTTTGCATATGTATTCATTGCTTTTAGTATTGCTATTAAAATCTCTGATTTTTTTTTAGTTTCTGATGCCAAATATAAATGGAAAAATTTGAAGGATCAGTCTAGAAAGGAGGTTAAAAAAATACCAGTTCCGAAATCTGGAGACCCCACGCCACCTGGGAAACCAAAATGGCAGTATTTTGAACAGAAGTACTTCTTAAAAGATTTTGTCGTTCCTTCACAAACGCAAGGGAATTTACCAATCTTAAATGAAAATTCAACTGATCCTGAAGATGGACAGTGTAATGAATATGATGATATGAGTAAACAAGCTGAATATGATGATGTAATGTCTCCTCAACCCTCACATTCCTCAGGTCCATCACGCACACCATCAGGAAGCGGCTCAATTACTTACAGACGTAAGAGAAACGAAACAGATTTGCAAGAATTTTTACAATTGGAAAATAGAAAACTTGAAATTTTACAAGGGGATTTTTAGGAAGACAATGCGGATTTGCTGTTTTTTTAAAAGTTTATTACCTCATATGAGTGATTTTACAGATTTGGAAAAATTGGAAATAAAATCTGATATATTATCATTAATTTTGAAAAGAAAAAAAAGCAAGCAACCAGTGAATCAGCAAAATTTACAAGCATCGCAGCAGGTAGAATATAGCGATGTTAATGGTGTATATTTAAGCTATCACACTTTTTAACAATAATTGCAAAACATTACAATATATTACATATCTTATAATAATAGATACATGCAAACTTAGAGTAAATATTATTATTTTACCTTAAAGTCACCACTAGCCTTTCTTCTGCTGATATAGGAGTGCGATAATTTGTTTTTATTTTCGTAATTCTGTTTTTAATTTTATTTAGTAAAAAATCGAATATACTTATTGACATACGTAGATATTCAAAGAATATGTCGGGAAAATGTCTCAATTCAAAATACAGGTGATGAAATTCTCCAAATGTTTGTCTTCTTCGATTGATAGGATGCGTTCCATATTTTCGAGATTTTTTTTAAAATAAATTCCATTGCATATAGGAACTACCACTCACCAAAATACTTCTTTTGACTCTGGATAATGACATATTTGCACTGCCGACAGTTACAAGTAAACAACAGAAACTGAATAAACTCGCGATTGCGATGTATTTTATCACCCTCAGTATGTTCACAAAATCGCCTTACGAATAATCGCTCGCTCGCTGGCCGCTCGCTTGACGCCCGCCCGCTCTTCAGTGTGGCCGAGACCTTAGAAAACGCTTCACATTGTCCCAGGAAGTGGTAAGATGTTTCTTCACCACTTCCGCATCCTAGACAGGGTCTTCCTCAATACCTATCAATGATAGATGCTAAAAAATTATTTTTTTGTCCGCCAGTGTAATAGAACGAGGGCAGAGAACATATCAAAATCACAGACAATACGTTAGAAATGCGAATACCCCGGTAATTCTCGGCTTCTTTTTTTTTATAGAACAATTCTTGAAAGCATCACTAACTGTACTAATATAATGGTACATAAAAAAGCGTTAGTCTATAAAGATAAATATTGTGGCGATAACAATATTGTTGAAATACAGGTGTACCTTGCTGCCGTATGTAGCCTCCATCATCTACGAGATCTTTCGAGATCGTTTAAAGTGTGCACTGTAAGAAGCCCCCAACGAACAAAGAACTATGTGAGCTAATAGAGACTGGTTTTTCTGACATAGAATTCCTTAATGATACGAGGATGTTTGGAGAACGATTTGTTCTATTTAGAAGATATACACATCTTAATTTTTGCATAAATTGTAAGCTAATATATCGTACTTGAGATGCTTCAGTAGTAGCGAAGAACCTGCAGATGATATTCTAGAAACTAATGGAAACAGAACCTGCAGTGGCTGATCCATCTACTTCTGCCAGTACACCTATTTCAAGCAGGGCTAAAAAACAGTATTTTCAAAATAATAGGCTAAATTCAAAGGATATCACTTGGCCAAAGAATGTTGTTCCATTACCCATTTGTATTACTTGTATGGTAACTATTCGTCTATTGTACTTATAAGTTAAACGAAACAAAAATCGGGCCTATAATTCAGTAACAATAATATATTAATTTGCCTTAAAATTTACTTCTTACAAATTTTCCTCGCCAATACACTTCGTTTTGTTTTGATACAAGACATTTGATGAAAACAATGTCCCAAACATCTTGTCCACATTATTGTACAAGGCCAAAAGGCTCGTTTGAGAATTGTTAATATCTCAACATCATCCAAAACAATAAAAGTGCAAATCACAATAGAAAATGGCAAAGAATGTAGTTGAAAGCTGAATCCATGAAGAAATCACTGTTGAAATCAAATAGGCTGAAGACTCTTGAATGTTGATCCAGCACGTTATGTAAAAAATCACATCAGTTTTCTAAATACTTATATGGAAATAAAACAGTAAATTCGTTATATACATTTATTTTATTTATTAGAAAACTTTTTTTACGCCGCGTGGTGGAGGCAACGGGGCGGGCGGTGTGGTGACTCAGGCAGCTATGTGAAAAAAAAATTACAAGTGTTTGTAAAAGTGTTAATAAACGGTAATCTGTCGAATACCCCTGAAAAATTTAATTTTTATAGATCCGCGTAAATTAGTTTACTAAATTAATTTAATAAATAAAACAAGAATATTTACAAGACAAGCAAGCCACTTTGAATCATAACCATCAATGCTCAACAGAAATTTAGTTTGAAATATGTGATAAATTGTTTTATTTATTCAGAAGAATAAATTTTTGTCTGACCACTAATACATAAATATTTAAAAAAAAAAAAAAGGATTAAATATACTTAATTCAGAAACTATCTCGCATGTTGGTTGAAGTTAAGAAAGAATACCTTTTTATTTCAGATTAAACTTTTTACATATAAATTTAAAAAGTTAGTGGTAGGCTGAATTTCACAATTCACGATATTTTCAAAATTTATGAACGGACGACTTATTTCCTCAAATGCCTGATTAAAATTAAATAAAATGAAAATTATACTCACCCGATATATACATATATACTGCCTCTGGCAGCCACATACCGCCCATGCACTCCAAATTTGTACCAAGTTTCGGGGTGGCGGCATCCCCTGACAAATTAAAGTGAACTAGTGGGGAAAATTAAAATTAAAATATAAAGTACTATCATATACGCATACAATATATAAAGCAACTAATAAAGACGACTACATACACTCTCCCCGGGGTCAAAGTCCCCGGCAACACCACACACAAATTCAACGATCCTCATGATCTAAGTAAAAATTACTTAATAAATTTTAAAAATTAAAATAATTAATTTATAAACTTACACTCAAGGTCCACAGGGGACGATTCTAAAACTGAAAGAAAAAAAAAGTAATTTTAGATTTATATGAAGAAATTGCAAAATTACAATCATTTTAATCCGTTTTGTTTTCTTGCCACTTAAAATAATTTACGACAAACTCGGTAGCACGTGATATTATTTAAATTATTAATTATAATATACATTAAGAACTCCAAATTTACAAAAATTTTAAACAAAATAACAAGGTTAAAAATGTTTCAATATATAAACAGAAATTATCAAATTAACATCATAAGTAACACTTAGAGTTTTACCGGACATTTTGAAACTGAGGTTTGAACTCTTACACGAGATTTATGGTTTGAAGACTGGTATAGTTACAAAAAAATAAACATTGTAACAGTTTCAGTCAAAATGTTATGACGATTAAACATGAGTGTTACTAAAACGCTCTTAAGCAGTCGCACTGCAAGTTTATTTCAAATATTTTTGTATCCTGTGAGTTTAAACTTAATATCCACACAGTTCATAACCACCCACATTTCATCGAATTTCAGATTTAAGGAACATATTTTTATTTCTGGTATATAGCCGAGGAAATAAAGCACTAAAAACGGCTCAACCTCCGAAATTTCCGCAGCAAGACGGATTTTAATGCGGTTTTTTGCATTCGATTCGTGAGAGCATCAGGAAATTTTGTGAATCAATCTGATGAATAGCAAATGAAAAGTTGCATATTTGCATTGTAAAAATGCATTGTTCAAAGTGCATTTAGAATAATTAATTTGCAACTCGGTAAAAATTGATTGAAATGAGTCCAAATTTGTTACTCGGGGGTTTTCGGAATCGCTGAACACGAATATCACGGCAACGGCCTCCGAGGTACCTGGAGCCCAGGGTGGATCTATCTACCTCATCTCCTGGAATTTCATGTGAATTTGTAATATATTTAGTTGAAACTCATTACTCGGGGGTTTTCGGGGTCGCTGAACACGATTATCACGGCGGCAACGACCTCCGTGATATTCGTGTTCAGCGACCCCGAAAACCTCCGAGAAACAAATTTGGACTCATTTCAATCAATTTTTACCGAGTTGCAAATTAATTATTCTAAATGCACTTTGAACAATGCATTTTTACAATGCAAATATGCAATTTTTCATTTGCTATTCATCAGATTAGTTCACAAAATTTCCTGATGCTCTCACGAATCGAATGCAAAAATCCGCATTAAAATCCGTCTTGCTGCAGAAATTTCGGAGGTTCAGTGCTTTATTTCCTCGACTAATACAGTACACCAAACATTTAATATTTCGGTAATTTTTTATACTTAATTTATCTCAGGAAATATATAATTTACTATTTGCAATTAATACTGACAATTGTAGGGGAGAGGGGTAAAAAAGAAAATTATACTTTGTGCAGGGATTAGATGTATTTCAAAACATCATTTAGTTTAAATGGGAAATTTACTACACCTACCATGAGTGTATATTAGTTAATACTTGGCCTAGTCCAGAGCTTTAGTCTTAAATTCTTCTCGACATCCCACTAATTCTGTCTTCGGATAATCGGCGTACCTATTACCTGTTTAAAAAGGTGCTGTTTGTGTATATTCTGTGACCTCCTTATTGCTATACGAGCTATGAGCAGCTTATTAATATTAATAATAATAACAAGATGGTAGATTTGTCTTTTTTTCAACACCCACACAATAATACCAGCAGGGTATAACAATAATTGCCTATAACAAATGTTTAAATGGTTTATTACATAAATGTTTATGCGATTGTATTCACAAAAAAAATCCAACATAGTCCTATAAAAATTACGAGGATAACATAAATTTAAAATATATCATAATTATAATGGTTAATCAAACATTTTTTATATATTTGAAAATAGATTTGATTTTCCCTAACATCTACTGCGGAAATAATAATTAATAATAATAATAATAATTTTGATCTACTTTATTAAAGAGAAGACACCTACTTACAGTCAAATAACAGTTTAAACAATATAAATTTTACAATAAGTATCGTAACGGAATAAAACGACATAATTAACCCCACCTTTCCAAAGTTTAACAGCAAACATCACATATGCACGGTTTACGCTCCAGCATTTTTTTTCTCTCTTTGGGCAGATTTTTCATATTTTTCTTTAGACGCTTTAATTTATGAACATTTCGTATGTTTTTTTTTAATGTTCCCATCTGGTCCGTCAGCTCTAAATTTTCATTATGCAGCACTCTCGCAACCCTGGTCTTATTAACATTTTTGCTTAATAAGATACCTATTTCCGTATTAAGCGTTTCAATTTTCTCATCCTTTGCGTAAATATCTGCCTCCAGAACAGCATTGTGGGTTTTAATTCCGTTCATCTCTCTTGAACAAATAAATATCCATTTTATCAGAAAAATTGGTTTTTGGATTCTGAAGCTCCAGATCCTTCAAAAAGAATTTATCGGTTTTACTTTTTTGGGGTCCTTTTATGGTAGCATTTAACCCCGTACACATTCTATTTAATTCGGGTACCACTACGGTGTTTAAATTATTTAAATTAATGAGACACAGCCGTAGGTTGTCAGTGTCAGTGTAAAAACTCGGGGTGACGTAACAGACAACGCATAAGAATAATATCGCGTTCGGTTATAAGTACTTAAAGAAACACAAGACAAGTATCCATATTCATGAACTCCAGAGCTGTTAAATACTCGAGTTATTAACAAACACAACACTTCCAGGAATAAAAGTTGAGGTTTAATAGTATAAATCGTTGTTTAATACTTAACAAACTCTATTTACAAAACCTTGTATATAATCGTCTTTTATTATAAAGTATATATATTTAATTTAGGGTACTTTGGCATTGACAAAATAAAAGCGCTGTTTTGTATATAACTAGTTTGTACTTGCTCGAATGTCTTGCGGTACCAGCACCTCTAGTGAGATGCATAGAACAGCTGCTGCCGCTCTGGAAGACCCGCTTCGCCATAACATCAGGTGTACAGTGGGTCACGACAGAGCAGGTGACATTCAGGAGAGGAATTTTCCAGAGTGACTCCCTGAGTCCTCTCCTCTTCTCCATCTCACTGCTGTCGTTGTCTGTTGAGCTCCGCCAAACCCGCGGATATCAATGTGGGTCACCTAGCGACCGGAGGCATAAGGTCACCCATCTATTTTATATGGATGACCTTAAACTTTATGCCTCCGGAGAGCGTGAACTACAAAACGCTCTTAGGGTGGTCGAAGAATATACGCGGGCAATTGGTATGGAGTTCGGGTTGGACAAATGTGCAGTCGTGCACCTCATGAGAGGACGATGCGGGGAATTCCCTGAAGATGCGCAGCTCGCAGACGGAAGCATCCTAAGACATCTGGATGCCGGAGAGACCTATACATACCTGGGTGTGCAACAAAGGCACATCCAAGATGTAACACAAATAAAGGATTCTCTCCGCGGCACGTACAGACACCGCCTCCGAAAGATTTGGTCTTCCGAACTTTCGGGAAAGAACAAGGTGTCTGCAACTAATATGCTTGCCGTTCCGATTCTGCTCTACTCCTTCAGAGTAGTAAAGTGGAGGGTAGATGAGCTGCGCCAATTAGACAGAGATACCCGCAAGATGATGAATATTCATAGTATTCATCCTAGATCGTCCGTTCCTCGTGTGTACCTCCCACGTCAACGGGGGGGCAGAGGATTCTTGAGCCTGGAGTGTACGCATGGCAGAGTAGTACTGAGTATGGCATGTAACATACTCAGGAGCTCAGATCCCCTCTTGCGGTTCGTAAAACATCACGAAACTGTAGGAGTGGGAGCAGGATTGTTCAAGGCTGCAAAAAGAGCCGCAGATGAACTCGGTCTCGCATTTGACATCAGGCGAGGTGCTGATGTTGAGTCAGTCACCGAACTTCAGCCAAATCGTCTGAAAGCCCGAATCAGAGCTGCCGAACAGGAAAATCTGTTTCGGCAGCAAGTCGATAAACCCCAGCATGGTGTCTTCTATAAGAACATAGAAACACTGGGTTTATCGACCAGGCTGACCTTCGCCTTTCTAAGGTCAGCAGGGCTTAAGTCGGAGACCGAGGGATTCATTATGGCCTGCCAAGATGGTGTTATCAACACCTTGGTCTACCGTAGCCGCGTGTGGCGTGTAGAGGTTCCTGATATCAACTGCAGGACCTGCCATCAGGCGCCGGAATCGCTCATGCACTTACTAGCTGCATGCCCCGTATACGCGATTTCGGCCTACATCCACCGACATAACGCGGCTTTACGAGTGCTATACTACCATTTAAGGCACTCGTACGGGGTAGACCAGACACCAGTGCTGCCTTACGTCCCCGGAGATATTGAGTCCGTTGTCGAGAACGAGAAATGCCGGATTTACTGGAACTACTCGTTCCCGACTGTCAGGCTAATCCAAGCCAACAAGCCTGACATAGTCCTCCTCGACCATCAACTCAAGGTGATGTATGTCATCGAGTTCTCGGCACCTGCGGAGGAAAAACATCACCTTGAAGGAGGAGGAGAAACGGACCAAATATCGCGATCTCCGGTACGAGCTCCAAGTGCTGTACCCAGGCTACTCGGTCAAAATGGTCGTCCTTATTATCGATGTACTCGGAGGGATAAAGCCTACGCTGCTCTCGGAACTGAAGATCATACCGGCCTGCCAAAAACCAGCCGAATGGCTGGCAGGTCAAATGCAGAAGGCGGTCATTCTGGGTTCTCTCCGTCTGCTTAGGGCACACGATTCTGGTATCTACAGTCACTAACCCTGCGGGATGTGGGGAGTGGCTGTAGTTGACACGCCGGCGCGACTCCCGTGAGGCGTCGGAGGCCACGGGAGGACTGACCGGCATCGGGAAACCGAAAAAAAAAAAAAATAATAAATTTATTGTAAGGGTGCTAAGGACCGGCAACCTCCACGTTGGTGCACCCTGGACAGGCAGAGGCAACTCTGCCTGACAAATGCCGGCCGGGGGTATCAGGGCTAACCACCCTGGTACTCTTTATGCTATGGGTTCCTTATAACCTGAGAAGGGCCTCTCACAATCGACCCCAAGCGGATGGGGGTCAGAGACAGGTGGGAGGGGCCTTACCGGATGGTCTCAACGTTGACAACCTAGGCATTGAACACGGACGCTTTAAGTGGACGAGGGAACTACGGGATGACTTGCTGAACTGCCGCGAGAGTAGCGAACCTGAGCGAAGGGGATACATGGCGCGAATGCATGCACTTTGGTGCGAAATGCATTCAGAGCATCGGGCCTTCTCTCAACAACATCTGAGAGATCAAGTATCCTTTCTGCTCAGGACAGGTTACGTAAGGGCACTCCGTCAGCTGGAAGAACTGCCAGCCGCAGTACCACCGCAGCAATTACCAGCTGATGGGGAACATCCTTTAGAGTTCACCGGTGTAGACTTAAGGATGAGGGTTAGCCTTAACACCAGGGCTAACCTAAAGCCACAAGACCTGGCTAGAATGGACGCGGTCATCGATGAGGAAATTCCGGAAGATATAGACATCTGGCAAATCAACTGTGCCGTGTACAACGTCGCGAAGCAACTCGTCCCCCGTGAGAGGTCAACCAATCACGGGGTCGAGAAAGCCAAGCGGCGTGTACAGAAAAATCGAGGGCAAGATACAGTCGGCCAGACAACACGCTTTTCGGATCCAGAGTGTGGTGGAATATAAGACGACTGGTAGAGTTTTTACTCCCAGAATCCGGCGCATAACAGCCGGATTAAGACGTCAACACCATACTCTAAATTTGATAGTGATGCTTACCATCAAGCAGCACTGTCTAGATAGGATCCGAGCGCTCATGGCGATAAAGAAAACATTAAAGAGGCGAGTGAGGAGTATGGAACAAAACAATTTGTTCCGTACGAATCCTTCCCGCCTCTTTCAAGAGCCACAGCGTGTTGTCGACAATCCGCCGACTGTAGAAGGTGTCGAAACCTTCTGGAAGGGAATCTACGAAACGACGCGTCCATTCAATAGCGACACTCCATCAATTGCACACTTCGAGGCTCTGTGCCACAGACATCTTCAAGAGCCAGAAGAAATGTGCCCGGCAATCAGTACGGAGAAAGTCCAACAAACACTTGTTGGTACCAAGAACTTCGCTGTCCCGGGCCCAGACGGCATTAACAACTGGTGGTGGAAGAAATTTCCTTCCACTCACCGCCGTCTGGCGCGAGTTTTCAACTCATGGTTGAACGAAGGGCAGCAGATTCCGGACTGGTTCGTCGAGGGGCGTACTGTGCTTACCCCCAAAAAGGGGGATCTTTCCGACCCGAGGAACTATAGGCCGATAACTTGCCTCAACTCCTGCTACAAGATATTTACACGTATCTTGTATGCTAGGACACTGAGGTCTGTTGATCCGGTCTTCCAGCAGATACACGAACAGCGTGGTGCCAAGAAGGGCATGGCAGGTTGCAAGGACAGCCTGCTGATAGACCGCTGTATTACACAGGATTCTGTGCAATACAAGAGGAATCTATCGATGGCCTGGATTGATTACCGCAAGGCATTTGATACAACATCGCACGAGCTATTGTTGTACTTGCTCGAATGTCTTGCGGTACCAGCACCACTAGTGAGATGCATAGAACAGCTGCTGCCGCTCTGGAAGACCCGCCTCACCACAACATCAGGTGCACAGCGGGTCACGACAGAGCAGGTAGCATTTAGGAGAGGAGTTTTCCAAGGTGACTCCCTGAGTCCTCTCCTCTTCTGCATCTAACTGCTGCCGTTGTCTGTTGGGCTCCGCCAAACCCGCGGATATCAATGTGGACCACCCAGCGACCGGAGGCATAAGGTCACCCATCTATTCTATATGGATGACCTTAAACTTTATGCCTCCGGAGAGCGCGAACTACAAAACGCTCTTAGGGTGGTCGAAGAATATACGCGTGCAATTGGTATGGAGTTCGGGTTGGACAAATGTGCAGTCGTTCACCTCAAGAGAGGACGATGCGGGGAATTTCCTGACGATGCGCAGCTCGCAGACGGAAGCATCCTAAGACATCTGGATGCCGGAGAGACCTATACATATCTGGGTGTGCAACAAAGGCACATCCAGGATGTATCACAAATAAAAGATTCTCTCCGCGGCAAGCACAGACACCGCCTCCGAAAGATTTGGTCTTCCGAACTTTCGGGGAAGAACAAGGTGTCTGCAACTAATATGCTTGCCGTTCCGATTCTGCTCTACTTCTTCGGAGTAGTAAAGTCGAGGGTAGATGAGCTGAGTCAATTAGACAGAGATACCCGCAAGATGATGAATATTCACAGAAGTATTCATCCTAGATAGTCCGTTCCTCGTGTGTACCTCCCACGTCAACGGGGGGGCCAAGGACTCTTGAGCCTGGAGTGTACGCATGGCAGAGTAGTACTGAGTATGGCATGTAACATACTCAGGAGCTCAGATCCCCTCTTGCGGTTCGTAAAACAACACGAAACTGTAGGAGTGGGAGCAGGATTGTTCAAGGCAGCAAAAAGAGCCGCAGATGAACTCGGTCTCGCATTTGACATCAGGCGAGGAGGCCGGCGAGGTGCTGATGTTGAGTCAGTCACCGAACTTCAGCCAAATCGTCTGAAAGCCCGAAATTAGAGCTGCCGAATAGGAAAATCTGTTTCGGCAGCATGTCGATAAACCCCAGCATGGTATCTTCTATAAGAACATAGAAACGCTGGGTTTATCGACTAGGCTGACCTTCGCCTTTCTAAGGTCAGCAGGGCTTAAGTCGAAGACCGAGGGATTCATTATGGCCTGTCAAGATGGTGTTATCAACACCTTGATCTACCGTAGCCGCGTGTGGCGTTTAGAGGTTCCTGATATCAACTGCAGGACCTGCCATCAGGCGCCGGAATCGCTCATGCACTTACTATCTGCATGCCCCATATATGCGATTTCGGTCTACATCCACCGGCATAACGCGGCGTTACGAGTGCTATACTACCATCTAAGGCACTCGTACGGGGTAGACCAGACACCAGTGCTGCCTTATGTCCCCGGAGATATTGAGTCCGTTGTCGAGAACGAGAAATGCCGGATTTACTGGAACTACTCGTTCCCGACTGTCAGGCTAATCCAAGCCAATAAGCCTGACATAGTCCTCCTCGACCATCAACTCAAGGTGATGTATGTCATCGAGTTCTCGGCACCTGCAGAGAAAAACATCACCTTGAAGGAGGATGAGAAACGGACCAAATATCGCGATCTCCGGTACGAGCTCCAAGTGCTGTACCCAGGCTACTCGGTAAAAATGGTCGTCCTTATAATCGGTGTACTCGGAGGGATAAAGTCTACGCTACTCTCGGAACTGAAGATCATACCGGCCTGCCAAAAATCAGCAGAGTGGCTGGCAGGCCAAATGCAGAAGGCGGTCATTCTGGGTTCTCTCCGTCTGCTTAGGGCACACGATTCTGGTATCTACAGTCACTAACCCTGCGGGATGTGAGGAGTGGCTGTAGTTGATGCGCCGGCGCGACTCCCGTAAGGCGTTGGAGGCCACGGGAGGACTGACTGGCATCGGTAAACCGAAAAAAAAAATTATTGTACAGTATCAATATAATACAAACTTACAAAAGGATAAGATACAGAGAACGGATATATAAACCTTACTCTAACATAGTAGTAATTAAAATTTTTATTACAAAATGCAAATAAAGAATTAGAATTTTTGAATAGCCATAAAACTCAAATCATTACATAGCAATTTATTTTTTAATTTTTCTTTGAAGGACGCAAGGCTTGTCTGAAATGCCTGGTGATAGCTGATTATATATATGAGAAGCTAGATATGAAAATGATGTTTCGTATGCAGCAGTGGTATGCCTAGGTATACTGATATCATTAGAGTTCCGTATAACTCTGCTATGGGCATTACGTCTAAATTCTATTTTATTATATAGACAACTGGGATTTTGAGTGTCAATTATTTTTTTTATTAGGCAAGAGTAGTGAAGAAATCGACGTTCGTCTAATCGTAACATCTTTAACTCCTTAAAATAGGAAGTTATGTGTTCTCTAACTGGCACTTTACATGCAAATCTTACACAACAGTTTTGAATGACAAGTCTCCTTTTGTCCACTGCATTTAAACACGGTCCATATAAACAGTCTCCATACAGTCGCGGATTTAGAGGGGGCGCCCCCTAGGGCTCACCGTTCTAGATGTTAAGTATACGGGGGATCGGATTTTAAAAGCGAAACTGACATAAATGATTAAGATATTGAGATAGCATTATATCTAATAAGAACCTTAAGCTTTGTATGTATTTACAATATATACATAAAAAAACTAGTCAATATAGCCCTATACGCTATACTGTGCTGGTTAATATTTCGTTATCATATAACAGAACAGTACATAAAATATGAAACTATTAAGTATTACTATAAATGTATAGTCTTAACAACATCGCATTTCGCAATATTGCGCGCTTCTTGGCTCTCGGACTGCATGGCTTATTGCTTTGTTTGAACGCATTTGATACGTGTCAGTAAATGCGAGCTCGTCGTCAATAGTGCAATTAATAAGTGTGATCATTATTTAATTTAATTATTATTATTTTAGTTTACTTAGTTCAGTTATATTATGGCAAATCTAACTAATAAGAGAACTTCACCTGTTAATAATAACAGTCTTTATAATTATTTTAAAAGAAGCAAGATAGAAGCAGAAGCTGCTGGAGCAGAGGCGGAGGGAAATGCATGCGAGGCCTCTCAGGAGAGGAACAGTATCGTCAGTATCCAAACCCAAAATATTGATACAGAATGTGAAAGTACTGTAAATTACGATATTGGTTTATACTTGTCAAAGATTAACAACACTGACAACACGACTCGCTACCAGTTACTAAAAAATCACTGGGTTCCCGAAAAGTATTTTGAATTTCCGTTTTCTGTTCACAAAAAGAGAGGACGCGAAGAGCGGCGTCGAGCCAATCATGGACATCTTGAAAAACATGAGTGGTTAGTTCTATCAAAAGAAAAAAATGGGATTATTTTGCAAATACTGTTCTATCTTTTCCTCTGAAGCCTTGGTTGGTGGACGGCACACTCACACTGTTATGCCGCAAAAGTTAGTGAAAACCCCCCTGATTAGTTTTGCGAAACTTACTGGCCAAGGTGGTGATCTCATTGTACACGAAAAAACAAATTACCACATGGAATCTGTTAAAAAAGGTAAGTTTTGAAGTTTGGTGGGTAGCATATGATATGATTCTATAAACATTCATACGGAAATATTTAGTTTTGAGATACTTACAGAGCGTTCATAAAATAAGTTTTTTTTTAATTTTAGCTAAACAATTTCTTACTACCTATGATCATCCGGAGTTAGACATCAGAAATAGGCTCAATGAAGAACGGAGAATTTTACATGGTCAACAAAACATCCCATTAAGAGGTCATCGCGATGACGGGCCGCTACTTGGGGAAGAAGGAGAATTTAATTTGGTGGGTAACAACGATGGTTGTTTTAGAGCCCTACTTCGATTTCGAATTGATGCTGGGGATATTCAGCTAAAAGAACATTTAAGAAATACTGGCGCACGTGCAACATACATAAGTAAAAATATCGCAAATGAACTAATAAAGTGCTGTGAGCAAGAAATTTTGTCCAAAATCGTTTCTAAAATCCACGAATCTGAATTTTACTCTATTATCTTTGATGAAACAACAGACATTTCAAAGATATCTCAATTAAGTTTGTGCGCAAGATTTGTATATAACAATGAGGTAGAAGAATAATTTTTAGGATTTGTTGATCTTCATGAATTAAATTACAAAACAGCTAGAACGAACGACGATACAGACAGTGTAGTTGAACCAAAAATTACAGGAACTATTTTAGGGCAGTAAGTAGTTAAACAAATGAAATCTTTGGGATTACATTTGGATAAATGTGTTGGTATAGGACGTGATAATTGTTCGGTTAACATGTCCGAGGTAAAAGGCGCAGCACAGGAAATACAAAAAGAGGCAAAGAATGCTAAAATTTGCCCTTGTCTTAACCATTGC
This sequence comes from Rhamnusium bicolor, assembly GCA_029963845.1. Taxonomy (NCBI): domain Eukaryota; kingdom Metazoa; phylum Arthropoda; class Insecta; order Coleoptera; family Cerambycidae; genus Rhamnusium; species Rhamnusium bicolor. Next base: position 242,270 of record JANEYF010001675.1, read on the forward strand.
TTAAACTTGGTAATATCCCAATCACTTAATGTACAAACAGTTCAAAATACGACCGGCGCTATACAACAAATCGTGACTTTTTTTCAACTTTCAGCAAAAAGAAATTTCGTTCTCGAAAAATATCTAAAATGCAAATTAAGAAGCCCTTGTCAAACACGTTGGATAGAGAGACACGACTCTATTTTGCAATTTGCCACTGATATGCCTCTTATTGCTGAAGCTCTGAGAGAAATTTCACAATGGGATGATAACATATCATCTAGTAAAGCTAATATATTATTGAAAGCAATGTGTGATTGCGCGTTTATACTGACCATATTTGGTTTGGCGGATGTATTTAGCGTCACGTTACCCTTAAGCCAATATTTACAAAGTTACAATATTGACTTAGATTCGGCCACAATAAAAGTAAAAGATTTATTTAAAGTTCTGGAACAGAAAAGGGCGACTGCCGATAATTACTTTTCGTAGATAGTTTTAAAGCGGGCCCAAGAAATACTTACTGAACTTGAAGTAGAACTTAAAATTCCCCGCCTTTGTGGAAGACAAACCAAGAGAGATAGTTTTTCCGATTACAAAGATCTATCACTCATTGATTATTGGAGAAGGGTAATATACGTTCCAATTTTGGATCATTTAATAGCAGACTTGAAAACTCGTTTTAACGAAAAAAATATGTCAACCTTCAGTTTAAACACCTTAATTCCAAATACCCTTAATAAAATCAGCAATGACGAAGTTTTGATTAACCATTTAACAACGATAATTAAAGAGTTTGGATACTTTTTGGGAAACCCCTCAGTAGCACAATTAATGGGTGAAGTACAGTTATACAAACAAAGCTCCTCTTATATAACTAAAACTAATAAAGCTCTTGAGGCTCTCCAAAACTGCGACGCTCATTATTTTCCGAATATTTACAAACATTTTAAAATTCTTTGCACATTTACAATTTCTGTGGCAACAGCCGAAAGGAGTTTCTCAACTCTCAGGTTATTAAAAACTTACCTAAGATCTAATATGCGAGAAGACCGCCTTAACGGTTTAGCTTTATTACATATTCACCGAAATATATGGGCAGAAAAAAAGACAACAAAAACTCTACGAGCTCATTATTAACGCCGTTGAACCACGCGTACAAAAACCAATAAAGGTAAGCGACTCAATTTGTAGACGAAATAATGCAGAGCCGTCGTTAAAATTCATATGTATTAGAATGTACATATTAATAATACTAGACTGTAACGCACTGTTAAAATTGAACGACTGATATTTCAAGTGCGTTTCTGCATGCAATTAGTTTTGTTGCCTTTTTTATCTGCCCTGTAAAATTGCAGACAACGATAAGTAAATTATACATATAAAATAAACACATGTATTATATTAATTTATTTTTATTAGTTATAGTTACTTATATATACCATATACCTATATAACCTACAGTTCCGCCCTAGTTTTTAAGTGGTTTTTTTGTCAAATGATGTCAAACTACTCAGGTTTATATTTCGTTAACTTTTGATATTTTTTATTTGATTATACTATATTTTACATGATTACTTATTTTAGTATTTTTTAGTGTTATTATTTTTTGTTGTGCAGTGTTTAACACGAAGTTTTAAAATTGTATTTCTGTTAAAACCTATTTTACTTTGTTGATTTCTAATGAATTAAAAAATATTTAATACATCATTGTTTTAATTCACTATCAATGAAAATTTTGTTTTAATATAACAAAATTCAAATTTTGCGGCCCAATAGTAGCCAAGATTTCCTTTCGGGGGCATATAACATGACCACACTTGACTTGAGATTCTTAAGGAAAAAGAAAAAATCGACCACACTACTACCCACACCTAAATACTCCACTGTTGCGCCCCCCCCCCCCCAAGCCAAATCCTAAATCCGCCCCTATCTCCATAGTTAAAAATCGACAAAACTAAGGTTTCTACAAGTTGCACTTTAATCCTCGTTTGCAGTAAATCTTTGAATTGATAGAGATGTCTAAGTTTCAAGTAAGACTGACTGATTATTTTTGAAACAAGCTTCGTAAACGATAGTTGTGAATCAAAGAAGATTCCTAAGTTTTTAGCAGTATCTCGTATTTCTAACTGCGACTCTCCTAACTTAAAAACCAGATTTAGTTCTTTTACACCATTTATCCTGTGCTGTGATCCCATTAAAATTATTTGGCTTTTGTTTGGATTCATACGGAGATAGTTGTTTTGAGACCATTTTAGGATGTTCCTTAGATCCGAATTCAAGTTTTCAGTTTTTTGCCGAACATCATTTAAGGATAGAGTTATGTATAGCTGGATATCATCAGAATATAAATGTAATTTTGAATATTGTGGAATAAACTGCAGATCAGATGTAAATATATTAAAAAGGAGAGGTCCCAGGATAGAGCCCTGTGGAACTCCCGATAACAATTCCAATTTCTGAGATAAGTGTGTATCAGTTAATTTAGTTATTTGAAACCTATGATACAGATAGTTCCTAAACCAACGATTTACGACACCACTACCATAAATTTCTAGTTTTTTTTGCAGAAGCTCAAAATTTACACTGTCAAATGCCTTAGACATATCCAGTAAAGTAAGAACCGTAATTTTATTATGATCACGGGCTTGACTTATCTCATCAGTTAATGCTATTAACGCAGTAGTTGTGCTAAAATTTTTACGAAATCCCGATTGATTAGATGGCAGTATATTATTGGTATTAAGGTATTGGACTAATTGTTCATAAATGGCCAGTTCTGCTAACTTCAAGGACACACAAAGAAGATTAATATTTCTGTAATCTGAAATCTCTTTTGGAGAGGGCACTTTGGGAATAGGACGACTAATGGAAGTTTTCCAAAGATCAGGAACGATACCTAATTCAAAGGAACAATTTATGATATGAGTGAGTGGATTTAAGGAAAATTCGCTTGATAGCTGGAGCATCTTAGCTGATATATTATCTATACCCATAGAATTGGTTTTTTGTTTAAATAAAAGTGACCTAATAACTTCAACATTTACAGGCTGAAAATGAAAACTTGAATTGGATGATGGTATTTGATTTAGTAGTGTTATTTTCATCTATTGGATGATTGTTAGAAGATGAGTTCACAAAAAATTCATTAAATAAATCCGCGTTACTTAGGTGTTCAAGTAACTCCGAATGGTCTGGTCTACTTACTACGCCTCAACTTTTTAAACCAGCCCATAATTTCTTTTGATTTTGGGTATTGGCATTAATAAAATTATTGAAAAATATTTTTTTCTCTTCTTTAAGTGCAAAGTTATAATAATTCCTAAGATCACAGTAATACTGCCTATATATGGGATTTTTGGTTTTCTTAAAGCGACACCAAGCTTTTTTTAATTTTTAAGATTTCTTTTAAAGTTGGAGTAAACCAAGGATTGGTACGTTTAATTCTTTTAAGTGTTAGACTTTTATATGGAGCATGTTTGTCAAATAAGTCTTCAATGCAAGAGTTAAAAAATTTTACCTTGACATGTATATTTCGGATGAAATATATATAATTCCAATCTATTAATTGGGCATCCATCTTGAAGTTATCTATGTCAAAGTTACTGTAGTCCCTAAATCTTTTTACTATTGGGGTATTACTTTCATATAAAAAGTCAATTACACAGAAAATTAGGTTATGATCTAGAAGATTCTAACACGTTCATGTTAAAATCCCCCAGAATTATAATGTTTGTAAACCCATTTATATCTAGAAATCTAACTACCGCTTCCATTTCAGACAAGTGCTCCGTATGTAAGTTTGGAGGCCTATAGACAACCCCAATGGATAATTTGGATTGCTTTATATTAATTTCTAACCATAGCTGCTCTAAGACTGGAGTATCCCCTAAAGGTTCTAGAATTTTACATTTAAGTAAAGACGTAACATAAACTACTAAGCCTCCTCCTCTAGTATCTCTATCTTTACGGAATAAATTATAACCTGGTAAATCAATTATATCAGTTTGAGTCTTGTCATTAAGCCAAGTCTCGGACAAGGCAAAAACATTAAAATTCAAAGCCAAAGCGTTTAAAACCCACGTTTCGGGGCCAAAAGTTTGGCCTATACATTTCCTCTTTTTTCTGAAATGGTGCACTAACAGCAAAGCACTTATTTTTAGAGTCGCTACTTACAAGCTCATTTACGTCCACTACGATCTTCTCAAAACCTGGTTTTCTGCTTATATATCCTTTTATGTCCTCAGCTTTACATGATCTCTTACATCTGTATATATACAGCCACACTTTTTTCTCAATACCAGAAAAACCTCTGCTATCTGCTTCATCTTCTTCTTCTCCAGTACCTAGTGTTTTCTTAAATCCAGTCCCTCTATTTCTCCTGTATCTATTTCTTCTTTGGTATTGAAAACCATTCTCATCCTCCGTCATACTACTATCTTGAGGAATTGCATAACTCTAGATGCACTACTTTCTTTGTGAGCCACCTGGCTTGGGATGGTACTTTCGATTTCCACGTTATCTCTTTGAGTAGTTACTTGTAGTTTGGGAGTAGCTGACATACTTGCAACTGGGGGAGTATCCACATTTTGGCTGCAAGCTTTAGCATATGTTCGCTTATTTTTGGTTACTTGTGATGGGTGGTGTGGTAATTTCCTTTTCCAAACTGTAACTGCTGTTGAGATTGAGGCACTTTATGAGGCACCTCAAAAATGGGTATATTATTTTGTTGACAGGGTGGACATTCAGGTTTACCCTTATTATCTAAGAGCTTAATCAGATCAATGTTTGTTTCCTTTAGAATTGCGAGATCATTGTGGAGATTTGTTATTTGCTCTTGTAGGTTTGTGAAGCTTCTCGTGACGTTTTCATCAATTTCAGTGAGTCTTGACGAAATTTCCTGGGGTGCCTTTACCAATTTCTCATTAGAAATAGAATTTGGGCTCCAATAAAAAATGAGTTTTTTTTTAAAAGCACTTGCTCTCAATTCAGTTGATGTTAGTTGGTAACAGGTCTGACAAAGTTTTGAGTTACATCTATCACAAATGACTAGATCAGTATCTGAGATATCGCATTTTAAACATTTTCTCATTTTGTGTAAAATACTTAAGTCCGACCCTGTTTTATTTCTTTAGATACATTGATAAGGCAAGAATTGGCACACAGCCATTCAATCACTTTGTTCTAGCTGCCAGATGTTGTTAACCAGGGCCTTGAAATGGTACCTTACCTGGGTTTTTCCACTGATCCCTTTTTCTTGTTAACTGACCATTTGCTTTAACTAATGTCCAACACAGTATTTAATTACACTAGATTTCATGCACTGATCAATATATTTTAAATGTTTATTCGCTTTCGACGAGTTTTTGGAAAAACACCAATTGGCTCTTCTATAGTTGTTACTTAAGCGCGTTTCAGTCGATAAGTTTCATTTCGTTTAATAAAGCATCTACTGGTTATTTTAAAATATCGCTGGAGCGACCCTACGCACGACCGCACTCTACGGAGGCTGGACTATAGTGTATATGGAATTAAAATCGATGCTCTCGACCATGCAAGTAGTTTCACTAAGATCAATTCTTGTTATGTTTTATTACGTTTTATTTGAACTTTTGCATGATTTTATCTACAAAAAAAATAATAGTAATTGTACATGTTTTCAATATTAACCCAAGTAGCACTTATTTACCTAAATAGTTTGTTTTTTGGAATGTTATATCTACTTTCAAATATTTTTTTTATTTATATTCATACAACGTGACAGTATTGGCAATGTCAATGTAGGTAAGTACCTAATTTTATTTATGTACATAAATGTGCAATCACGTTTCAAATTTGGTTCCTACTGTATCGTTTTATTATTATTCCTCACACCTTTAAAAAATACTGTACATTTATTTGGGCCTTTTAGGTGCCTCATCATCGGGCTACTTTCCTTCTATTTTAAATATCTATTCCTGCCTGCTATGTTGAATGATTGGGGTCAGGATGAGTACAGATTATAATACAATACTATATTTATAGATTATATCAGGTACTATCTTTTTACAAAAACTAAAAATGATTGTATTATTTTTCTTAAAATAGTGCATAATTTTTTTTTTTTTTGAAATCACCTTTTCCTATTTTTTTTTAAACAATAACCATTCAAATTTATGTCATTCCCTTTAATTTTCCTTGCCTTAAATTGACTTGAAATATTATTACTCCCAGACCCATGAGCCGAAATCCAACCAGTAACTACCTATAACAGCAGTAATAAGTGAAAAATACTTTACCCCAAAAAAGTGTTATTTTTCTCATGTGAATACCTTTTAAAATAACTTCCTTGACGAGTGCCCTGTCCCATATCCTATATATGACTATGGGGCAGGGCACCCAGGACAAATATCATTTAATCTATAGAGCCAGGCACCTGGATCCTTAGACATGTCCAATAAAAAATAATAATGTTACAATATGTTTATAAGAGAAATTCACAATTATTATTATTATTACTTATTAGTTACTGTTGTAGATTTCATATTTTCTGTTTATTTAAATTTCTTTTTACACAACACAAAAAATTATATTAGACCAATTTCTTATGGTAGGTACTTAAGAGCACAAATTAAAAAAATTTTACACAATTTTTTTCTGGAAACTAAATAAATTCCACTACTATACTTCTTGCCTCACTGATTAGTAGATAAGCCAATCAATAAGCATTAACCGTTAAAAAGTTTATATCGGTATGTTGTCCGTAAAGAGTTGGGGTAATTCTTTACAACAGCCACTTCTATATTTTTCGTGTTTTTTTTGTACACACGTGTAAAAGTGTCTCTATAGAAGACATTTGCTGCAATGGAAATGTTGAGCAAATGTATTTCGTATTTTCGTACTGTTTTGGGGCAAAGGAAATAAGTGATTGTGTCGTATTATCATTCACATAATAGATAAATGTCAGACTTGAACAGAATAAATTAAAGGGCAAGGGAAAGATATTTGCAATATCGTATTTTCGTACTATGTTTTAGGTTTGTACCTGCGCTGTTAACCCATAAGGAGTCATATAAAGCAGATATAGAATGTATGTGTGTAAGTTAAACGCGCCGTATAAGGGTTATCATAAATTCCACCAAACGCATTGAAAAATTTTACTATTTTTTTTTGTGGCATTTCCCATCATAAGCACAACATATAATTATGTGGGATGTATTCCTAACATGACGGAGCATCCCACTGTGTATTTGTTTTTTCATCAGGCAGAAGTGGCTGTTGTAAAGAATGACCAGAGTTGAAATATAATCACAAATACATAATTAGCTACATAAATTCCTATCATGACCTAATAAATAGAAGGCAAATTGGAAATTCTATTTAGCTAATTGAATATCCTGGGCACTAAACTTTATCGTATGCAACTTGAAACTGAATGAGACTAAATCCTAGCTGAAGTCAAGATTTATAAATATTCAGCTGAAGTTATATCAGTGACTGTGCCATGTTTATTGAGAGTAAAAAAAAGATTTAGGTACTTACATTTTTTCTTTAGGTATGATTCAAAGTGCCAATACGTATATTCTACAAATCTAAACCACATATTACTAGCAGTTGTTGCCGTCCAAACTATTTGTTCTTATCATTATTCCTTAACGAATGGTAACACCTAATCAAACACAAAGATCAGCCATAAAAAAACAAAAAGGAGTATCACACGCACACGGAAGCAGAATCACATCCCACGATTTTGCACCAAACAGAAATGAGGGCTTTTTAATTGATAATTGAGATATGTGGTAACAGTTGGTATGGATCCAAAATTGTGACGTACTTCATATCCAAATCACAATTGGCAGCATTGAAGTTTCCGAACAAAGCAAAAGTGAAATTAAAAGTGTGTTTCGATTCATATATTTGGGAGATAATGTTTTTTTTTGCTAAACTTAAGTTAGGTTTTTCTTATTATTTGAATTAATAAAATAAGAAATTTCAGAGTAAATGAGGTTAACAACCATATTACAAATATATTATGTTTTATTATCTACAGTAAACCTCATTAAATTGTAATTTTTAAATAGTATAGTATCTATCTTCATATGACTAATAAATAATATTTAATAAAGTTGATCAATAATCGATATTTATAAATGATGGTACACCGCGTGCCCAATTATTTACCTAACAGCCTTGTCGAGTCGCCTCGTCATGAAAATATGGTTGAAAACTATTCCTTAGACACATACGTATGTGTAAAAATTCTCATAGGGTACTGCACCGTAGTATGAAGGACACAAAATAACAAGTTAAAAGGTACCAGTTGATCACATGGTTTACGATCATTTATGATGGATCTGTACCAGCACAAATACACGTAGAATTAACAACTATTGACAAAATATGATACTGACGTACTACGTTGGTCACCGTAACAAAGTCTACGGCTTTATTTTGTTTGGATATTTTTCAACTTCGCCAACGTTTTTCGTGACATAATTCACCCAAAAATCGCAGTTGTCAACATTGAAAAGTTTCCAAAGTTGAAGTAGGCTTATTGTATCAAAATTGCCAAAAGATTTAAAAAAATACGAGATAAAACAGTTGAAATTAAAATTTATTTGAATTTGTTCATCTAAATTTTTTTATATGATTTGTTCAATTTGAGATCTAGTTGATCATTTTGGTAACTCCAGATTTGATTTTTCGTATTTATTATTTCGATAAATAAAACAACAAATATCATTAGAATCAGTGTAATAAACAGCCATTTACAAGTAATAGAACTTTTAATCTACGATAACATGCAATTACATTAACTAATATAGTAGGTACCCGCACTTTTGATATAGTCATGATATAAATAGGTCCGTCTATTCATTTAATAAATTTCATAAATATAGGCACAATGCGCATAAGACAGACAACTGTCAACAAAATAAATCAATAGAATCTGAAGGTGCATCTGGTGCCCAATTTCAGGTGTCTCGATTACTTAAATCACATAATACCGAAAACCAAAGTTAAAATTTAGTTCTGTTTCGGATTTCCGGACCAAATTATTACGGTATATTAATATTTAAAATCATATATCACATTTCCGACCAACAGAATTTTAAATGGTCTGATTGGTTTTCGGTATCATGGGAGTCGATCTGAACAATTAAAACCGGCTTCAGAGAACGAAGTAGTGCAACCCAGGGTATGCGACTTGTTCTACCGACCTAGCAACATCAGAGATGGAGTGTGTTCATGGGGCATTAAATATATTTCTTAATAGACAACAAATAGTATCAAAATTAGAATATAAGTTAACTTTTGACAATAAATAGCGTTATTTAAAAAAAAATTTAAAGAAGACAACAAATTATAATTTTTCCTGTTAAATAAACCTTGAAAATTTTTGGTTCCAATCCGGAACGCAGCAGTCGGTGGCACCGCTGGCACCAATCACAGAAGAGGTGGCGGTCATGTGATAGCACAACCAATCACAAAATAATATTAATTAAATTAGACATTTGACAGTGCATTCAGAAGCCATTTTAAAGAGATTTGTTTGAAGTATTTGTGAAATTTTATATTTGTATAAACTCAGTTTGGTAATTATTTAGAATAGGATAAGATGCTTAAATTTTCCTGAAAATTTAACTACCCCCCCAAAATAAGGTGCGCTGAACACGAATATGAAGTTTTTTTTTCGCCCTATAAATTTTGGGTGGAAAAGGGTAAGTTTTAAATAGGGTGCCTTTTACATTGGATTATGGTTACAATAACCCCTTATAATGAAACCATCCTTTCGTCATATTAAAATTATTCGCTAAACCAACCCCTTTTATTGTAACCATAATCGTATGTAAAAAGCACCCTATTTAAATCACATTTTCCACCCAAAATTTGTAGGGCAAGGAATAATTCTTAATGTTATTGAAGAATGCAATCTTATTAACTTATTTAAAGGTAGTAGGAATGCTTGCACAGGATATGACAATGTGCAATGAATATTTGATGATGTGTAGAGTGTATCGGTATAATTGGTTTGTGGTACCTCACAGGGGCACTTTAGACACTATCTAATCTACGCGTCGCTAATTTCACATACATTATAGTTGCATTTTTATGATGTAATGGCGTTATCCCAAATACAAAGCTTTTTATAAGGAAAAAAATTGTTCTTATTATAAAAAATGACGTATACTATACTCCAAACCGTTCAGAGTGTTATTGGGGTGAGGGAAATAATACAAATCGTTAGATATATCCAGTGTAAAAAAGTGACAGATGTGTGAAAGTGCAAAAAAATTTTTATTTTTTTTTCTCCATAACGGCTTGTCTCCGGCGAAAAAAAACTTCATATTCGTGTTCAGCGCACCTTATTTTGGGGGGTTGAAAAATTTTCAGGAAAATTTAAGCATCTAAATAATTACCTTTATTATTATTAATTATTGCAAAATTAGTGATTAAAATACACTGTAGTCGCTGACTTAAATAATTTCCTTATTTATATGGTGAATTCTAATGGAAATTGTCTTAAATATTTTATAGGTCATAGAGGTCAGTAACCTTTCGATGACAGAGCCGGTGAAGTTTTCAAAGTTCTATAAATTCTGGATTTGTCTTTTATTTGTACTTATGGGGTAAGTTGTAATATTTTTTATACATGAAACTATGTGATAATTTGTTTAATGAAGAAACTGCATGTATTTACATAATAAATAAAATATTCTATTTAACTTAATTTACATATGTAGATAAAAATAATATATTTTAATATTTCTAAAATCGATCCGTAGTATGTATAATATATTGTTAATATATTATGTTAAAATGTATGTTTTATACAAACTCGCCTGTGACTAGTTGCAAAGTTACATTTATCCATTAGTATATCTGTTAGCAATACATCCCTCCACCCTTCAGGGGCCTCCTGTACTCTCGATTATATCAACCAGCTGTTGGGCGCTCGCGCTTACTCCGAGGATGACCGAGCCCTAGATGCGCGCTAACTAAAATCAGGCATTCGATACTTTACCTCTGTGAATGAACTTACTCATGACAAATAGAGATTTGCCACAGTGAATTCTTTTGTTTTATTTGGGGTAAAAACCCCTAAAGCTTACATCAGAAGTGGGATGCTATCCAATGTGCCCGAGAAAAGAAAAACAGTTTTATAGTGACGAACTTTGGTTAATATGGAGAAAGACGCTTTTGATATGGAAAATATCGGACGCGATAGTGACAGTAGTGAACACGAGCAGGAGCCGAAAGTTCCGTTACCAAGACGTGCAAAACGGCAGTGGCAGGACACTTTAATAGCCTTAGTAGCTACCCAACAACAACAATTGGCAGAATTAACGCGCAATACAAAGATGGCCGCTGAGCCAACGCCCGTGTTGAACATAGTGGGTGAACCTATCGCGCAGGCCTCAACGTCACCATCTACGTATTTCCGCTTGGCAGAATTTGACCCTGATACCAGCACGTACTCCAAGACATTGTCTAGTTAAGCTCCTAAACGATTAAAAGTGCAGTGGCTGGAACCGTTACTATTCTTAATGGCGATGCAGTAAGTGCAGTTAGCATTGTTATCTCACCAATTTAATATGGCACCCGAGCTAACGCCTCGTAGTTGGAGCTTCATCCGTAGCAGATAATGTGACTGCGCAAGCGTCAACATCAGCAGCTACATCATTCCAATTGGCAGACTTTAATCCGGATACCAAGCTACGTGATAGAGGAATGGTTTGACGTAGCCACAAAACTCAAGGATGAACGTCGTGTGGGCGATGTGCTGATGATAGCGAAAGCTGGGGAAGCATTGAAAGGCAGAGCCCTCTTTGTTATTGTGACATCACAGGCTTTACGATTAATCGAGGTCGAGGTCGTCAATACACCCAAAAATAAGAGCGCCAAAGGTTCATAACAAACAATAAAAATGAATGTGCACTCATTACAAAAAGATAGGAAACATGGAGTAAAATTGTTGGTATAAGCAATGTTTATAGTTTATAGACACTGGTATAAGCATGGTGAAATGAAAACAATTTAAAGCAATGAGTTTCACATATTCTATTGACAATGGTGTTGACATATCAATGCTGAGTGAATCAGCTGTTGTTCGGCTCAATGCAGTAATCAAGAAAGAAATGTGGATTATGTCAGAGTTTGGAGCGAAAATAGTTTACTGTATCGGCACGTGCGAAGTGTGTTACCGACTACAACAATGGATATTTTATTTACAATCATACTCGATGATGCAGTTCCTGGAAACTTAGGTGTAATTATTGGCTGGGATGTTATTTGCCGACGTCATGTACGAGTGGAAAAAGGCACTAACGGTTTGGAACTTCACCATGACCTACTCAACATACGTAAAGTGCTAACATGGACAACCTTCAATAGTTTAACAAAATATAAACATGTCAGGAGCAGACGAGCCGACGATGTTGGAATTAAAGGAACCACTCATACTCATAAATTATAGTGAAAACAACATTAACGTTAAGTTTGAGGCAAATCCAAGATTACCAGAAACTCAGCAGTTTTTGGCAGACGCAGTGACGACTGGGCTGACCCTGACGAGGCCGTTGTCAAGCACAAATACAGACAGCATTATATCATCGAAAATAGCGAGCTAAGCAATTTGATGTTTCATTATATAGCGAATTATTTTCAGGTGGATTTTTAGTTGCTATAGAGGGTCCAAAATTAGCGAGTGGAGGAAAATTAAAACAGAAATATAATGGACCATACACTATTCTAAAAATCCTTCCAAACGAGAGTTGTCTCGTGTGTAAGAAAGGTAGGCGTAGCACGGTGGTAGCACACGAACAGCTGTGTTTTGACCCACAAATGCAAAATAAACAAATCAGAGGTTATCGTAAGTACTGTAATAATAAGCTTGATACTAATTATCATTGTATGCCTGTATACAAGTGATCAATCTGATTCGTACTGTGGGTATGAAAGTGTCTCTAATTAAATCTTTGCATTTTAATTTGTCCGATGATCAGTTTGTTAATAAAGCTTGTAATTGGTGACATAGATGATGTTCAGGTAAAAAAATTGCTGCCTTTTAAAATGAATGTAAGTTTTATTGCTGATTTATTGGTTTTGCTGAATAACTTTGAAATATTCAAACCTGAATCTAGCAACAATTTTAAATAGGTTTATTCATTTGAAGGAGGAAAGATACGAAACTATGTTTTGCCTGTCTTAAACCAGGGCATATAAGTCGAAATTGTGAGGAAAAATAAAACTTGGAATTTGAAAATTTAAGACATGATAAATTTTAAATTTGAAAATCACTTGTGGTTTTTGCAACAAAATCTGCCATGATTTAAAGAAAAAAATAACGGGATGAGCAATAAATGTTCACGAAAGTTGTTATTTTTCTCTAGAACTGAACAATGATCTTGTACTAATTTTAGAATTCAGAATATAATAGTTAATTGTTTGATAGACACTGGTACCGAGTGTAGTTTACTTTCCAGAAAAATTGAGAAAAAATGTAAATTGTATTATCGTGGCAATCCCACAATTAAATGAAAGACTAGCAGTGATCCTGCACAAAAATTAGATTAAATTTAATATGTCATTGTGGCAATGGCCCACAAATACTTAATCAAAAAGCAACAATATTTGGTAAGATAGTTTATAAATAAGCAAGCAGTCAGTAAATTTGAACATAAAGATTAAACAATATTTGCCCTGACCTAAGTCAACATATTAAAGACAGTCAGAATAATTTAATTTTAGACCAGCTGACGTGTCAACTTTGGTTAAAGGTTGAATCTATAAATGACCTCATTAGAATGTCGAGATGTCGTCCTGGGCCACTTCGACGACTTATCACGTTTATAAACATTTCGAGGAGTGTTTATAAAAGTGTCAATTTAGAATTGCTCAAATAATTTTGTTTATTAATAAATTATTATCATTAAAATAAGAGATTGGTAGACTGAATGACATGGTAATCCCATGGTGTTTACTTGATGTTAAATTTTTCAAAGACGTGACAGGTTCACGGTAATAAAGACGTGGTAACTCCACGGTAACCTATGCAAAGACGTGACAGGTTCACGGTAATACACCTTAAAGACGTGAAATTCCATGGACCTACCAAAGACGTGGTTGATCCACGGTAAATAAAGATTTTGTGGCTACCACAAAAGTAAAGCCCTTAAACGTCCATTTGTTTATAATAATTCTGTTATCCCACAATTAAATGGAAAAGCAAAAACAGGTTGAAGAACATACTGTGGCAATCCACAATATGCAAAAGAAAGATGTGGCAAATCCACATTGTATGACAACAAAAACGTATTATTAAGCCTTGCCTGATAATGTTTGTGTGTTCAATTTTGTTACAGGTTTCTCTCTTGGTGGGAAGAAGAAAAAAAGGATAGTGGCAACCCCACTATGCTTAAAAGAGTTGGCAAAACCACTTGGTATAAAATAAAAAAAAAAAAAATGAAAATGAAAGGATAGTGGCAACCCTGCTATGCCTAAAAGAGGTAGCAATACCACCTAGTGTAAAAGGAGAGGATCATTATTAAAATAACTAAATGTGACAATAAGAGTTCTGTCTTGTTTCTGTTTCTTTGTTTTCAGAAAGATACAAGAGTTGAGGACGCGAGGGCGCTCCGATTGTAGAATGACCGTGTTAGCGGACTCTCCTTTTGGCTCATAATGGCCAAGGCCATGACGTATTCGCTACAGGACAGCCGAGTTAGGTGGTTCTCAAGCAGAGCATGCGCGAGAGCAGAGCGACAGTCAGCAGAAGTATGTCGATAGCCGAGAACCTGACGATAGTAAAGTGTAATTAAGATAAATAAACCAAGTGTGGTTAAAAAAGAAATAAAAATAAATAGAAAAAAAAAAGGTGTTAAGGTAAAGTAGAAACTCTGGGAGTACCATGTGAAAAAAAAAAGACAAACAAAACGGGAGCACTGTTTAACAATTTGTAAAAAAAAGCAGACAAAACGGGAGTACCGTTTAACAATTTACATTAGAATTTAAATACGGGAGTACCGTATATCCTCTAGGGATCAACAATTGGAGGGCTCAGAAGCCAATCAGTGTAAGTCACTATTTCATTGAAACTGTCTCATGACTTGCAAAAAACCCTTTCATTGTCCAAACTTTCAGTTAACAAACCAGTCGTCACTACTTTAGAATTCCATCAATAGATGGTAACAACTATAATTGTCTGCAGAATTATTTAGGAAGATTTTCAGAGGACAGTTACCGTAAGTCATTCGTAAAGACAGTTTCAATGAAATAGTGACTTACACTGATTGGCTTCTGAGCCCTCCAATTGAAAATACGCGGGAGTACCGCTAAGGTTAATACAAAGAAAACGGGAGTACCGTTTAATAATTTACATCAAAATAAAATATGGGAGTACCGTACATCTGATTCACATCCTCTACGGATCAGCAATTGAAAAGATGCGGGAGTCCCGCGTAGGTTAATATTGTGGTAGTCCCACAAAAATAAATGATGACCACCGCAAGGTTAATATTAATCACTGCAGATCAAGGTTAATATTAGAACACAAAGTAATATTGCGGTAGTCCCACAATAAAGAATAATTGTTATGTCAGATGAAATATGAGTTCTGTTATGATTTTCAGCCTTACATAAACAAAAGATTTGAAATTAAATTACATTAGGAAATATGAGTATTATGTTGTCACATAAAGATCTCTAGAACGTATGTTACATGATTATTTGCATTAACGCTGGTGTTACGCATTTATTAAGTGTATTATAAAATAAATGTGCTACGGTACGGCAGCCAGTTCTTTGTTTTGGTTATTATTCCAGATGGAACTTTAATCCCGGTGCGAGGCCGCCCCGCTGTAGGATGGCCGTGTTAGCAATACATCCCTCCACCCTTCAGGGGCCTCCTGTACTCTCGATTATATCAACCAGCTGTTGGGCGCTCGCGCTTACTCCGAGGATGACCGAGCCCTAGATGCGCGCTAACTAAAATCAGGCATTCGATACTTTACCTCTGTGAATGAACTTACTCATGACAAATAGAGATTTGCCACAGT
Organism: Rhamnusium bicolor; assembly: GCA_029963845.1. NCBI lineage: Eukaryota > Metazoa > Arthropoda > Insecta > Coleoptera > Cerambycidae > Rhamnusium > Rhamnusium bicolor. The sequence goes on from JANEYF010001675.1 coordinate 258,286, forward strand.
GAATTCTTTTGTTTTATTTGGGGTAAAAACCCCTAAAGCTTACATATCTATCATATGAAACAAGTCGATTCACTATTACTTATGTTTGAATTATATTTATTTTTATATTATTATACAGACAAATTAACACAGATTTGTGTATATTATATTTGCCACACTGGGTAAAATGATCATCCTGATATGATCAAGAAATATTCTCATTATGTAGGTATTGATTTTTTTCATAACGTAATTTTATCTCAGTTTTTAAATAAAAAATATTTTCTTGTCATCTTTATAATATAAATAACTATAATGAAAAGACCCACTTCTCCACATAATTTATCGACAGACAGAATCAACTGCGGGCAACTGTGTCGGTCATTAACTATGAGGGATTCTATTGTTTATCAGTAAGCATATAAGCAAATTGGATTATTTTGTAGTTGTCAAATTAGGTGCTTAACCTTTTTATTTTTTTGTTTAAGTATGCTTGCATGGTATAGCACAGTCTGACACCTGCACCAATTTCAATTCCATAAAAGATGGTTGCCTTACAGTGATTTTAGACCTTAAAATACAATATTTACTATAATCCGATAAGTATATATTTATGTTGTTTTAGGAAGTATGATACAGGCTAAAGTGATAATGGGGTGAATCGATTTTAGAGGAAGGTAACCAACCATGAAAAGATGTAATTCTACGATCGGTATGTAATAACAAAATTTTAATGTTTGAAAATCAACAAGAACTAGCAACATTTAGTTTTTAATAGAGTAGGTACCTATCATATCTTGGTATATTAATTTGTCTCGAGTCATATATTGTCTTAAATAGTAGATATATATTTTTAGCAAATTTTTTGTGGGTATTTTAAGTATTTCTTAAGCAATATATTTTATGCACTCATTTAATTTTTTCTGTCCATAAAAATTATTCTCAGAAAATGATGCATTTCTTTTTTTTTAATTGCTGCCTGCGATTTCTGATCTAATTTCTTTAACATTTAAAAATTTGTGTTTCTAGTTTATTTTAGATTATAAAATTACATAGTAAATATTGAACATGTCTGAGCTTATAACAGCTTCAGATATCATAGGAAGGTTACGATATTCCTGTTTTAAACTCTTTTCAGTTTTGCAATCAGAGTAACTGTCAACAAACAATTATTGATAAATGCGTCCGATTGACAATTTATAAATATTTGCGAGAGAAAAAAAAGGTTTTAAGAGAATCAGTGAGTCGCATCAGAAAAATTAAAAAATTTAAACCTACTTAATTTTTTATTTTTTTGTTCTTTCACTATTTTTCGACTTATTTTTGTTTAAATTCTGCACTAAACTTTGAATATATACCTGGTTGTGGCTACCCGATTATGACTAATCTACATATTGATGCTCAAGAAACAATACCTCTTATCTCCAAATTAGCAATTTTACAGGGAACGAAAAACTAACGAGGTATTCATTGAACTAAGTTGTAAGTATCGGTATTAATTTTGGAGATACAAGCTATTGGAAACTGTTGGACCTAGGAGTGGATATCAATTTAAAATCTTAAATCAAGTTCTGGCAAAAATGAAGATATGAGGTATTGTTTCTTAAGCGTCGATATATATATTTTTTGTTTCATGTACAATCTTACGCAAGCAGTCATACCCGAGGAACCACTCTATAAGAAGTTTATTTATAATTTAATTTTGTTATATTTTCAATTCATTTTATGATTTTTGCTTTTATGTTGTTTGACATTAGAACAGTGCAGCTAGTCTGCACGCAGTAATGAAATAATTTAGAGTATTACTTTTTTTTTACAGGAAGTATATATTTATTTTTTGATCTGTCTTAGAAAAAATGTTTTTATGATTTATTTCATTACTATGGAATTGATTTTTCTCTTTAGATCAATTATTTTCTTTTTTTATATACCTGCAAAGCAAATGATAGTTTTTATCTTGATAGAGTTATGAAATTCATTATTGACTTCTGATGCTACTGTTTGTAGTGATAATTTATTTAGTTACGTTAAAAAAGCCTACCAACCGTTTTAATTTTACCGAGTGATATCAAAAGAATATCTACATATTTAATATTGTGATACTTGTTTTAAGATAAAGTAATAGTCTTTTGGTAGTTCGTTTAACTAAAGTTTATTAATATATTTTAATTCAATTTGTTAGAATATTTGTCATCTAGCTATAACAATATTAATTATAATGTAATTGTTACAATGTGATTCGGCAATAAATAATATTAACTAAAATGGTGTTTATTTTCCCTTCTCTTATTTTGAAATTACATATTAAAAGGCGAAGACGCATTTTTTAAGGTTTTCCATTTCTTCTTGCATTTATTTAGTAGATAAATTCCATGGAAACAGTAATTAATAATATTTTAATAATTGTTTCCTCGGAATTTATTAATTAAATAAATGTACAGGAAATGGAAAAGCCGGCCCTTATAAATGAATAACTTATTATCAGAGGAAGATCTCTGTTTAATCTATATATTTTTAGTTCTTGCCACCGAGGTTGGTGCGCTACAAGCTAAGAAACGTCACAGCTGCTTCTATCCTCCACTATTAACTTGGCTTTCTTTCTTTTTCTGTTCTGTGGTGCAACCTTAGATTAGGGAAGAGAGTGGATGCAGCGCATGCTATCTCATGTATGTTCGGTGCTTAGATTAGGAAAGAGAGTGGATACAGCACAGTGTAGGTCGCGTTGTTACCAACTGCCACATCGCCGTGAAGTCCAGTGGCGTATCATACATGGCATACATGGTTATAATTATTTTGGATAATCAATACTTTTTATTGAACCCAATTTAATGAATGCGTTTTTTAGATATTTTATTTGTTGGCTATTATGATATATTTTATTTTATAGATGCAATCTTGAATTTATTTTGAAAACTAAAAAAGATCGGTTTCGACTTAAGTTTTTTATACAACATACCTACGTAAAATGGAACTCTTTTGTAACAAAGAACAGCCAAGATTGGGATCATTAAAATGTTTTTTTTATAATTAAGAGATTTTATTTGAAATAAAAATTACTTGAAGATTACTTAGATTGTAGAACTTTTTATAATTAACATTTTCTTTGTAGTTAGTACTTCTTTTTCAATATTTCAATATGCATAAAGTATATTAATTATTACTAAAATATATTTTAAAAGGTTAAAAAAACACATGATTTTTAAAGTAACTTTATTAATAATATATTAAATCAAAACATAGCACGTAATTAAAGGAGGAATTTTACTGTTAGAAAGAGTCTGCTAAAATAATTATAAAAAAAATACATACAAAGATAGGAAGTAAATAAGTTCCTTGCTTTTTGTTACTTCATTAAATAATCTTCGTCTTAACACTTTCTTCCTTGGCGAGTCAAAATCTAGTTTCCTCCTCGGCGAGTAAAAATCTAGTTGCTGGCTGGATGTTGATGGACCTAGGTTTGGGCTACTAGTAGGTACTCGTGCTCTCTTTCATGTCTGAAAGCAGATACATAAAATATATATATCTACCTATATATCTCTATATAATTAAATGAAATAAAGAAAACATTATTTACTAAACAATACACACAATATTACATATAAAAAAATCTAAATTTTACCTTTTTTGGCTGCAGGTACTTTGGTAATTCGGGGAAAATTGTTGGTACAGCTCCATTCAACAAACGAACTCTTGTTTGGGTGTCAGTTTTGTAAAAGTAACATGCCTCAAAATGTTTGGAACAAAGTCTGGAATTTTTCGATGGCTCCCAATCATTAATTTTCGTATTAGAAATCCATATTTTACGTTTTTCTAAATCCTTAGGAAAACTAAAACAAATTTTAATGCATCTTTAAATTTTCGTTGAAAAAAAAAACAATTTGTAATAAATAAAATGAGCTTTCATTCATGTACTTCATTAGTTATAGTTACAGTAATACAAAAAATTAAACGAAATTACTTAAAAATCTGAATTTGCAAATATTAAAAAAAAAATGTCTACCTACGCCTCTGGAAATATGCAAATTCTGAACAAAGAACTGACCTTCGAATGACAATTAGTAATAAAAATAATTAAACTATCGTATAAAACTAAACTTAAATCTGTTATTATACAATTGACAATTAACATGCTAAAAGATTTTGATCAAAATATTACTCTTGGTATCAAAAAAATTAATTTAAAGCTAAAGTGTCATTAGGGACCATCACTCTTTTTACCTGTGAAAAGTAACTCCGGGCTCGTCTTTTTCGCTGCGACTTTTGCAGTTATATGCTGAACAATTCACCATTATAATTTTAACTGTTGTTTATTAATCACTGCCACTTTTTTATTGATAAAAACACAAAAAACCACTTATGAACCACTAGCTTGTTGTGCCACAAATAAAATGGCTACCGCTTCAATTTCGTCACAGCCACCGAACCTTAGATTAGGGATCTTTCCTAATCTAAGAGTGCAACACTAAGCCACATACCGTATGTTGTTGCCAGTAACCACTGCTGACAATATATGATATTTATTAATAAAACTTAATCTTTTTTTAACAATTTTTTCATATATTTTTGACAGACATGACAGCAATGAAATAGGTCTATAATTACGGAAGTCTAATCGGTCACCAGATTTATATGTTGGTTGTACAATAATGGTCCAACTATATACTCGTCGCATTCTTTAATTGTTTCTGCCCGCAGAGAATCCATACTAGGTGTTTTGTTGAGTTTTATTTTGTTGATAATTTTATAATTTCTTGGTCATTAGTTTGTTCTAGATATATTGAGTTTACTATATGCTTTTTTGGGAATCGTCTTTTCACGGATTTGATCTTTTTTTGCTAAGCTACCGCCAATTTCATTAAAGAATATGTTAAACGATTCTGAAATTATTTGCTTATCTGATGTAATGTCTCCACTTTCAAGTTTAATTTTATTGATATCATTGTTAATTGATTTATTTTCAATGTTTTTGACGCACATCCACATATTTTTTGGGCAATTTTTATTTTTGTCTATTAGGGACTTGTAATAGTCTTCTTTAACTTTTCTTATTAGATCATTTACCTTGTTTCTATAATTCTTATATTCCAGCAGCATATTCATATTATATTTGTTTTTTTTTTTGTAAGGAGTTTTTGTGGTTTTTTAGAATTTATTAGACCATTCGTTATCCACGGATTTCTTTTGACCTTACTTCTTTTGATTTTAATTGTTTTTATACAATGTGCGATATTACTATTTATTTATAAATAAATCAGTAGCTTCATCTAATATACTGTAAACATATAACCAATTTTCTGTTTTTAACTTATTTTTTAACTCATTATAATTTATATATGTTTTTGTATATTTACTTTTATAAGCAACTTTTTCCAATTCAGGTAAAATGTATTGTAGAATTACAGGACGATGGTCTGTTATTTGGTACTAAAGTATTATTGGCAAAAAATGTTCTTTTTGGATCTTTGTTCTGAGGAATATATGATCTAAGCATGATTTATTCAAAGATTGAACCCTAGTGTATTTATTAATGTATGACTCGTAGCCATGTTCGGTTAATATGTTTAGATATTTTTGAGAACCACAAAAAACCAAATGGTTATAGACCGATTACTTTACTGCCCGTTTTAGGCAAACTTTTGGAAAATATCGTCAGGAATAGAGGGTATAGCATCATCAGATCAAAAATACCAACTCATCAATTTGGTTTCCTAGAAAATTGTGCCACCACACATCTTTTAACTATTGTTACATCTAACGTGTAAACAGCTAGACACCAAAACTTAAAATCAGCTGCAGTCTTTCTAGCTATTAAAAAAGCGTTTGACTCTGTATGGCATAAAGGCCTACTATATAAAATGAAGAAAATAGGCACCCCCGACTACTTGGTGCACTTTACTCAGCAATTTTTAGAAAACAGACAAATATGTGTTAAAGTCAACGAGGAAAAATCCGCCAGCTTCATCCCAACTCAGGGATTACCACAAGGATCGCCGCTATCACCGTTACTTTACAATATCTATTGCTATGACATCTCGCAGCATCAAAATGCAAGTCAAGACGAAACCTATATTTTGCAGTATGCGGACGATATGGCAATTATATCCTATAGCAAAACAATTACTAAAGTAATTGAAAATTTACAGTAAAAAATTAAGGCGACAGAGGATTGGTTTATTTAATGGAGACTAGTACCCAACCCCTTCAAGACACAATTTACAATTTTCAATCACCCGGTAACCAATACATTTCCAACAATAAACATCGGCAACCAGCAAATCAGTCCATCACAGTCATCCAAATATCTAGGTATAACATTAAACCATAAACTAAATTTTAATATGCATACTGCTTCAGAGAAGTTAAAAGCCAAAAATGGAGCCAAATATTTCTGGGCAGTGACATTTAAAAGGAGGGAATTTCGACAAAATCTGCTTCCATTATTTATAAATCCATTTGTCGACCAATTATAGAATATACAAGTGTTTTATTTATGACCTGCAGAAAACCAGCATTACAAAACTTAAAAGTAGCAGAAACTGCTTCCTTAAGAGCCATTACCAAAATGAGGCATCCAGATAATCCTCTACACAACCCATCAAACGAACTTCTCTATACTCGAACACATATAAAACCAATAGACCTTCGTTTCCAAGATTTATCGAATAGGTTTGTGTCTCACCCCCACAACATCGAATTGATTCAACCCCACTGCAGAATTCGAAACAGGCAGGCAAGATCTAAACTTAAATTCTTAGAGCGGACCCTTTACGAGGAAATTCAGGCTTCAGTCGAGGAAGATCTACGATTAAATATATAATATATAGTATCCAATTTTTAAAATTTTTCAATTTTTCAACCTTTACAGTTTTTTTTTCTAAATCATGTATTAATTTCTCATTTCAAAACATAAAATATTTTTAATGTAACAGGCACTTTGTACAAAAATTATGGGCTGAAGGACCTCGGTCAATGGCCTTTTGGGGGTAACCAATAAATAACGTTTATTATTATTATTATTATTTCTTGAGAAAAGTCGTTGTTACTGTCAAGGATGTCAATATTTATATCTCCTATAATTATATCTATATCATGTTGTGAATTTTTTTGTTTGTAAAAAATTATGCAGATTATAATTAAAATTATCTGTACATTGAGGAGATCTATATATGCCTAATATTTGTATAGTTTTTTGATTAAATAGTAAATCAATTTTAATTACTCTGATGCTGCCTATGCTAGCTATATCATAGGTGTAATTAATTTTATTTTTTATATAAATAACGACGCCATCACATTTATTAATATCTCCTGAATTATAAAGCAAGTCAATTAGTATATCAAGTATATTATATATATCCAAGTTAGACAGCTGACATGTTTCTGTTAGTGTAACACAATCATAAGTGTAATCAAACTCATTCAATAATAACTGTAACTCATCAAAATTTTTATGTAAACTTCTGAATAGATTAAATGTTGTAAATTTTGTTTCATTTATTTTATTTTTACATTACATTACTTAGCAAGTATAATTATGTATTTTTTTTGCTTTTCATCAATTCGTTTCCATACATTTATTTTGAAAATTTCAATTTCAAATCGTACAACTGTGGTAAAAAAATATGGCATCTTATGCTGACTGTAAGGTTAACTGCCTTTGAAAATGTAACTACAAAGGATAATTGACTAAATGGTTGAAGTCAGGTAGATAAGCTAGGTAGAATTTATTGTCGTTGTCGACCTAATATTACTTCAAAGGAGCGTAAGAAAGGCGATCAAATAGGTTGCTATGTAGGTATAAATTACGTAGAATTTTCAATAAAATCTACCTAGTTAGAATATTCTACCATTATGACAATTCCGTCACCAAAAATGTAAATATGACCTAATTAGTATAATTAGGATAGTAGTATAAATAGATAGTAATCTATTTCGACTTTAAGAGAAATTTACCTGTAAGATAATTTGTAGATTTTTTTAGCCGTTTTTCCCCTTGCTTCTTTAGTAAAAGTACTTTTAAGCAAAATGGTGTATGAGGTAGATTTTGAATAATGTTTGCTTTAATAATACAGAACAATCAACATTTAAATACCAAACCAAGGCGAACATCCTTACACAAAAAAAATGTCAAATATGATGGGAATGTGAGAAATACCAGTACCAGTAAGTACAGTTTTTGTTACTTCGATCTATCGCATCTAATTGAATATTTTTAAAATTTGCAGTACTTTATAATTAATTATTAAAGCACACATGTAGGTATAATTTGAGATAGTGTAAAAAGATTTACTGTTATTATTATAATTAAGGATTTAGTCACACTAGTAGGAATCATATCTATTTTTATATAGCATACTGATTTTATTAGGAAATTATCTATCATTATTCACCGGTTCGGTGAAGTAGTTGGCTAGAGCACGCGATGACAAGTGTGACTAGCAGTGGCGGCTGGTGAAATTCAGGCTGTCATATCTTAGTTTTGGAGCATGAGATCGAAGCGAAACTTTAAGGCATAACTATCAAGACTAAATGAAGTATTGCAGAAGAAAAATTGCGATTGAAATTTGTAAAAAAAGGTAAAAAAAAAAGTTGAACAAATTGTGTGCTCACCCAAATTATTTTTAAACAATTTGTAAAATATTTGTAATTTTTTTTTTCGGAATAAGGTGGAAATATGGATAGATTTCAAATTTCATAAAAAAATATTGATTATTTACAAAGTTGCGCCTTTTTGAAATTTGCACAGTGAAAAATGGTTCTAAAATAAAATTTTGGGATGACTCGATGAGACTCTTAAAGGTAACTAATTGATCACGTGGTGTACAATCATTTATGAGGACCCCATCAAGGATTTTTTAGGTTAATATATCATTAAGGGCATGACAACATGACTGACACTGATAGCAATTTGTAATGAAGGTTGACGTGCTTGAATTCACCACAAGAGGTGCTAGTATACGGAAAGGTCAATGTCACTGAACGTTAATGTTTACTATGACTTTTTACCGCTAGTTTTTAGTAATTTTTATAAAAATTAGCTGAAAAACATTTAACACAATGATGGCAGAAGGGGAAAGTAGCAATTTACTTGCTGAGTAGGAAAATTAGGTTATATCATAAATGAGCATGATGAAAACAACGAATGTACATGATTACTCACGATTTTCTGTAGTAGACTCCTTTGGTAACGCATAATCGTCAGGATTAAAATGTTTTTTACAAACACACGAATGTTTCGAAGGAGTAGTTATCCCTATCAACCACTGTTTTAGGCGAGTTTTGTCTCTCGGAAGCATATGTCCACCTTTTGTTTCTGAACAAAATGGAACTGCACAACACGGAGGCACAATTGACAAGGTTTTTTATTTGCTGGTGTATGAAATAGTTATAATAAAACACTATAAACTTTTCCCGCGCCTAATAATAATTTTGACACGACCTTACTCGACCAGAGGTGCCAACTGGTGAGCCTGAAAACGTTAGCTCTCGTTAAAAGGGAATTTTTTTGTTTAACTTAATGCAAAAATCTACTTTTAGTTACGACTAGAGAAAGTTAAAGGATTTTATAGAGAAACTGCGACAGACATCACATTCACATTTAGTTTTGAGCATAAAAAAACCGATGTATTTAAGTATCACCCTGTATAATTCCACACAAGTTTTTAATCGTTTAGTTTATTCAAAAATACATATTTGATACTTACACTCTAATAATTATTAATATGTAAACAATCTAAATAAAGTATTTGCCAACCAGCCTGCATTTTTAATGATGTAAAATTGGAACCCTTAATACTTTATCAATTGAAGAAAAAAATATGTAAAAGCCTTATTCAATTTATCGTACTTATTGACAACTGACAACAAAGCATCCAAAAAAGAACCATAAGACATTGCTTGTTCACTTTTTCAAAAGTAGCAATTAAACTTTTAACTAACACTAAAGTATGGGTCAAGGGAACAAACCTAGTGGAGCCGCCCAATAAACTGAAGTTAAACACATACCCTTCTTATTTTTGAAAATCTGGACGTGTCTTAGGTTACTTACCTAAGACACAAAGTGGACATAGACTGATATTTATTTATTAATACATAGCCAGTTATGTACATTATTAATGTTGCGTTGAAGGACGCACTTAATTTAAACTGCTTTACAAACATGGAGCTAAATATTCAGTAATATAGTGGGACAATCTTATTTTTTAATATTTTTGAATCTTCCTAATACAAGATATATGTACAAGGTGTCCGGAAATAAATGTTTCCCAGAAAAAGAACATATTTAATATTAGGATGAAAATGTTTTATAAACATGTTTCAAAAAAATGCTTTCCTGAGAATTACAAGCTTATCCATTTTTGGCGCAAAATAATGGAATGCGGCAATCATAGACATACTTTTTACCATTCAATACATGTTTTGTACATATAATACTTATCCGCCTCAATGTTACATAAGTGAGACTGCCTGCTGTATTTTAAAGGCACTCATAAATCACTCTAATTGACAATTTAATCTGGGAGTTGCAGCGGTTCAGTATAGTAAAGACTTGAATGCATTAACATTGATTCAGTTTTTAATTCACTAGTTCACATGATTGGGTACAACAAGGGTTGGTATTAGAGATCTAGATTTCGTGGAAAAATAAAATTGGAACACGTTTTCACGGACAGCCCCGGAAAAGTCCGGACTAGTCGGAAAAGTTAAACTCAAAAATAAAAATATATTAGAGACATACAGCAATTGGTACAACCAATGATTTAATAGATTTGAATTAGTTTAACATAAATAAATTTAAAAATGAAAAAAATTTATTATAAACCAATTTTATTTATAAAAATGTACTATTTCCTTCTCGGCAAAAATACACTGTCGAGTTTTTTTTGTCATGATTTTGACTTCTACTTTATTACACTCAATAAATGTACAAAAAATATGTTGCTGCTCTTAGTAGTCTTAAGTTTGAAATGTAAATAAGTATTGCCAGATGGTCATATGTAGCTAACCTCTTTCAGGATTTCATTTTTGTTGTTGTTAATGGCTTTTTATATTAAATACAATATCTTTAACTTATTAATTATAATTATTGTTACAGTTATTATACATTTATCCAATAATTCTTTGTGTATCATCAAAAAAGATATACATTTCTTTGAATGTGCCTATAAATTGCACTTTTTGGCAACCTTGCTCAAACTTTACAACTGCTATTTATAAGATTTACTGCGTATGCGCATCCTATTTTTCCACATTGAAAAGTGCCTCGAACTAGTCTACCTGGTGGACATTTCCAATGGGCTTGTCTCACCCCACATCTCTAGTTGCTGTTAACGATGCGTAATAAATGCAAGTCAAAGCCGGTACTGTTACAGTAGCAGAAATTGCTGTTGTAAAAGACAGCAAGATTTTTTTGCTGAAATTGGCACTTCTAGAGAATACACTATAATGTAACTGGAGAAGCAGTTTTTCTTCAAAAACTACAGATATCTTTGAGCAACGTATGGATTAAATTTCGTATGTATTAAACCCGGCTCGATGGGGGGGATGGTGTAACTTACAAAGACTTACCTCTTATATCATGTCCATTAACAGTTGTTTATTGTTGTCAGCATACACTTGCATCATTAATAAACCTTGTATAGTATCCTCTGCTAAACTGCTGCGTTAGCACGCCCTCATCACCAGGATTACCAACAACTTTGAATCGCTGTTAAAATTTTTCTATTGATGAGAACGAAAAATGGAAACAAATAATTCATCTTAAATACCATATGGATTGATTATATAAAATTACAGGCAATACTGATGCATATTTTTTTTTTATATATTATTTGGTGTCATTTTATGAAACTTAATAATCGTATTTCCTACTAATAAAAAATAAAAAAAATACACATCCATATTGCCTGTACGTTATATATTAAATCTGTATGGTATTTCGGATGAATCGTATGTTTTTGTTTTTCGATATTACTAACAGTAAAATTTTAACAGTGATTTATAGATTTAACTTGGATACTTGGTGGCAATGCACTCTTAAAATGTCCTTAAATTTCTCGGCATCAAGAACACCAGGATCATCTGTTAACGTCTGTAATGTTATATTTACATTGTTTGCTATTTCAAAGATAACCGGCAAAGAACATCTCACTTTTGACATTGTGTACGCTTGCGAAAATATATATTATAATCCCTTCACATGTACATACATATCTCAACAGTGTCTGTATTTGACTGATCGTTGGAGTGGATACCTGTTGATATGAGATATGATAGGCGGCATTTCAACGGGCCTACTAAACTGATTATGTTAAAAAATTACACAAGTAGCAAATCTTTAAAGATACTTTGGAAATACTTAGCTCAAACAAATCAATAGTTGTGAACATACAATATGCCCCTTTTCTGGTCGTCACCTATTTCCGAACGCCCAGTATATGGTACAGACAAAACTTTTTAAAAGTATAAATTGAAAATTTTTAACAAAATTAAAAATAAAATTCAAGTATTGTGATGAGGCCATGTCAGATTCCTGCTAACTTCTTTTCCATAATACATTTTTTTTTTTATTTACAATCTATTGCCACTAGGACTCTCATAAAGATTTCTTAAATAGTTACGGATAAAAAAATTCAAAATTCAAATTCTATTGCCCAGGCGCAGACAACGACTTATCCATGAACTTCTTTTTAGCAAAACACAACCACCACTTACTGGGTTTTCCATCATCTCCAAAGACCTTTTCGCAAACTCTGTGTCCCACTTCTTGTCTTAGTTGAGTCAAGTATGCTCGGAATAATTCTATATCGTTTTGGTTTGTTGGTTTGCTATAAAGGAAAAAAAAAATTGAATTTTAAAATACACTGGATCGCATGGTGACAGCAAAACAAGTATAAGGGCCAGTTTACAATTTAACTTGGAGGATGTAGTTTAAACCGAAGAATCATCTGTCAAAATTCCTGATTTTAATTTCTGACAGAAGTTCTGCCTAAATATTTTTCATATTTATTTAGCAATTTTGCAATCAGGTAGTCAGTTTTCACACATGACATTTTACTTTTCTTGCATTGAAATGAATACTGAATAAGTATTATAATCGAACAGCAAGATATTTTCAAAAAACAAAGAAGTTATCCTGCAGAAAAGTGGAACCTTTGATTTTCAAAAACACACTATTGTCATGGCAATACTTATGTTTTAATGGACTAGTGGCGGCTGGTGACATTTAGGCTACTTCATATCTTCCCTAGCAACACATTTAGTAGTCTCTACGTAGTAACTACCATCAGCGGAACATTAAAGGTTTCCGCAACTAACGACCGTTACGTAATGGGATCGATCCGTCTACCAAGCATTTACCAAAATGTGGAATTATGTGTTATTATGTAGCAATTACCATTTCGGAACCTTCCCTATTCTGTGTTGACAACTAGGTTATTATGTAAGCAGAATATAACCAAGTAGAAATGACTAACTTTTGGAACAAAAGTGAAAAAAACAAGTAATGAGCCATTAGTTCATGTGTGTATAGCTGCAATAAATTAAAAATTATTTATGAAAGTTTTAGCATTTAATACATAAATTTTACATTAAAATATTGTTAAGAACGTGGAAGAACGGAAAAAATATTGTTACACACTGTGTTCCAAATTGGGAGTGCATGCATTGCTATCTCGGTTATTATTAGAGATAGAGAAATGGTTAAATGGGGAATTTTTTGAAGAATTTTATGACCGTTTCGATGCCGTTTTTAAATTTGGCCTAGCTCTGTTCGTTTTCCAGATATTTTCAAAAAACTGTAAAGGTGCATTTTAAAATACTTCCCATATCTGCCTAATTTGATAACTGGTGATATTTTAATAAGTACATTGTTAGGACACTTTTTTAAGGTGCTTTCGTTGACATTAGCAAAAAATGTCTATCATCATTTGTTTTTGAGTTAATGCCACTAACTTTGTTTTTTCTTATGGGTGCCATATTGGATTTTTTGATAGTTCAATAGTGCTCTTAATTTCCTTTTTAACAATGTGTCACAATATCAGGAAAAAATTAGTTGCTGGTGGAAAACATAAAAAAAATTCAGTTTTCTAAGTAGGCCATGAAGAAAATTTATTTTAAAATAATCCGATTTTATTAGCCTCAACTTAAAATTTCAACACAATTAAAAACTTAAAAAAAATGTTCAATATGTCGTTCTTGTTCATCAATGCACTTTTGACATCGCTTTTCTAACGTTCTTCTAAAATTTGAATATTTTCTGGTGGTTCAAATGCATAAACTTCATTTCTTGTATGCCCCCAAAGAAAATAGTCCAACGGAGTGAGATCAGGAGACCTGGCTGGCCATAGAATGTTGCCATTATTTGCAATAATTTTATTATCAAAACTTTCTCTTAAGAATTGTGTTACTATGCCGCTATTATGTGCTGGACAACCATCATGATGAAACCAAATCTGGTTAATATCTTCTACAGCAAGTTTAAGAGCTAATATTATTTGTTCTTGCAACATTCGAAAATAATTTGCACTGTTCAAATTATCATGATAAATAAATGGTCCAATAATATGATTACCATGTCTATTGAAAACACCACAATTAGTGAATCTAGTCTTAGTCCATAATACTTTTGAATGAAAAAATGGGTTCTGTAGACATTTTTGTACAAACCAATCACAGTATGCTACTCTTCTCTCATAGTCATTTTCTTGTAAACCTTGAACGAAGGTTCGTTTGTATGGGTGATAATGATTTTTCTTTAACATGTTATGCAAAGTTGTTTTGGGAACATCTAACTGATTTGAAATGTCTTACAGATGCTGTAGTATTGTCTTCTACGTATTCTAATACAACATTATTTCACTCTTCTTTATCTACCTCATAAGTCTTGTTTCTTTTTCCATTAAACCGTCCATAATTTAATAAATTAATAACAAGAGTCCTAAAATAGCTTTCATTTAGTTGCACACGTTCTGGAAAGTTATCCTCATAAATTCTTGATGTCTCATCAGTATTTCTATTTGATTTAAAATAAATCTTTAGCATATCTAACTTTTCTTCGTTTGTATTATAAATTACAAAAAAAAAAAAACTTAATAAAAGAAACACAGAAAATTAGTTATTACAAAGTAATGGTAGATCAGTGAAACACTAGTAAAAAGAAAAATTGCAACTATGACAACAAGAACTGTCAATTAAATATTGTTTTGTCTATTGTCATGGTAACAAGATACATGGCACCTACTATTAGAAAAATTATACGATTATTTTATTTTATTTGGATGGTGCAAATCAATTCAACAATTGATTTAGATGTATTTTAATTTTAATTTGAGGCTATTAATATCGGATTATTTTAAAATAAATTTTCTTCATAGCCTACTTAGAAAGCTGAGTTTTTTTATATTTTACACCAGTAACTAATTTGTGATATTGTAATATATCGTTGAAAAGGAAATTAAGAGCAATATTGAACTATCAAAAAAATCCCATATAAAAAAAAAAAGTTAGTGGCATTAACTCAAAGCACCTTAAAAAGTGTCCTAACAATGTACTTATTAAAATATCACCAGTTATCAAATTTGGCAGATACAGGAAATTTTTAAAATGCACCTTTACAATTTTTTGAAAATATCTGGAAAACAGACAGAGCTAGGCCAAATTTAGAAACGGCATCGAAACTTAAAATCTTAAAATTCTTCAAAAAAAGTCCCCATTTAACCGTTTTTCTATCTCTAATAATAATCGAGATAGCAATGCATGCACCCTCAATTTGGGACACAGTGCATAAGGAAAAGTGAAAGTGCAACAAATAAGTACAAAAATTAGTTTATTCTATGCAAAACAATGTTCCATGTGACAAAAAACAGTAAGAAGAAAACAGGATTCTTATCAAGCAAATTTCTTGTAACAAAAAAACTATAAACTTAGTTTATACTGATTGTTAACAAAGGCAGGTCATGACTAAAAACTAATGGATACTAAATCAAATGTTGCAGGAAAGAACTTAGTAATTATTGTTGTGTATCTTGTAATATTTTCTTTCTGTTAAAATTAACAAAAAAAAACGTGATTAAATGGTGCAAAATAGTAAAAAGTTGAACAAATATTGAAAACGACAATACACAACTAGAAAAATATGAAAGTCACATCACTAATTTGCAAGATATAAATAAAAAGATGCGTGGTGAAACTGAAAAATTCAACAAGGAAAACTTATGTAATCTGACAGAACTAATAGACTAAGGAAGTTATAAATATAGATAAGACAATAGTAAATAGGGGCAAGATTAACAGATACTAAGGAAGATATAAATACAAGTGAAAAAAATAGTAGACAGGAATGAAATATCAACAAAAGGTGAAAATATGACATAACAATAAATAATAATGATGCTAAAAATAGAACAGACTCACAAAGTAATGCTATTATGTGATGAAAATGTACGAAATCTAAATGTATTATTGAAACAATTGTTAAATGAAGAAACATTCAAAATAGAAATGATTATAAAAAAAGGTACCGACCTCAGTGGTGTTATTGAAAACATCGAATCCTTAGCAAGAAATTATACAATGGCTGATTAGATTATAATAGTAGCAGGTGCTAATGACTTTACTAAAAGCAAATACCCCTTGTTCAAGTATTTAAATACTAAACTTAAATCATACATGCATGCAAATATAATTGTTACATCAGTGCCATTTAGTAATAATAAGAAATTTCATAAACATGTTAATAAATTTAACAACAAATTAAATGACTACTTATTTAAGCTAAATAAGTATGCCCCAGGACATATAGGTCTCCTAGATATCAATAATAAATTTAATACTAAATTAAATAAAAAAATGATAGCAAATAAATTAGCTTATTTGATTACAAAGTCAAATACAAATAAAGCCCTCATATTTGTTAAAATAACTGACATAATACAACATGCAGATTGTGACGAATTCATTGCCGGGGAGATTTTTGAGGAACAGAATGGTAGAATAAGCGATACAAGTGGACAGTGAAAAATCTATTGCAGATGAAATAATTGACACCGAGACCAATAAAACCAATTTTTTAGATGAAAAAAGATGGAATTGAAGAACAAAGAAGTTGTATAAATGAGCAACAATCTTTTTTAGAAATACAGTAAATTCCGACACTCACATTAATCCTTTTAACTTATTATTGTTTCACCAAAATATACAGTGCATAAAAAAATAAATTTGAACAACTAGAAATTGAATTTATTGCCTAACTGAAACTTTGCTCTGAAGTAGTGAATTAGAAGATATAAATATAAAAGGTTAAACTTATAAATCAGTATTTTGTAGAAGTACATTTAAAAATGGAGGAGTTATTATTTTTTGTAAATCTTCGCTCAATATAATCATAAGAGATATTGAATTTATAACTAATAAATCAAAAGAAAAAGATATCGAAATTGCTGGAATTGAAATACAATTAGAAAATAACAACATTAAAATAGTGAATATTTATAGATCACCTTCGGGTGATATTAATATTTTTTTTGATATCTTGGACAATTGCTTCATGATCTAGCAGTGACAATTCTAAGATTATGCTGTGTTGTGACTTAAATATTGATTCTTTGTCTGAAAATACCTCTAAATATTATTTGTGTGATCTTCTCAACATGTATAATGGTACAAATCATGTCAAAAAGCCAACTAGATATAGTTTTAATTCATCAAGTATATATTGACTATATATGTAGTAACTTCTTAAAAGACAATGACAATAAATTTGATAGCAAGGTAGTATTAAATGGACTATCTGCTCATACATTGCAACTTTTATCTTTTCGTATAAGTAATATTACAAAAGGAAAAAAATCCAGGAAAAGTAGAATATATAATACTAATAACTTTAATATGTTTATTGAGTAGGTAAGTACGGAGAATTGGCAAAATGTGTATAGTGCGCAAATGATGATTTTAGTGCATTTATTGGTGACCTGTTACACTATGTAGAAATATCCTTCCCACTTGTTGATGTTAAATTAAGCAATAAGAAAAAAGGTTGGATAATTTCTGGTATTAAAGTATCATCGCAAAAACTTAAACTACTTCATAAAATAATGGTAACAACAAAGAGAATAGAGAACAAGCATAGTTACCAAACTTACAAAAATATTTATGGAAAAGTTAAAAAAGCAGCTAATCGATTGCATAACGACAACATCTTCAATAAAGCTTCCAACAAATCCAAAGCTGCTTATCGATTATAAATACAGATCTAGGCAAAAATAAAAGCAAATCTAATTGTATATCAGAAATTAAAGTTAACAATAAAATAGTAAAAAATCCCCTTGAAATAGAATACTTTATAAATTTGCCAATAGAACTGAGCAGTCAATTTAAAAATACAGATGTAACTAATATAACTAGTAATAAAAACTATTCCACAATATTTATTGAACCTGTAACAGAAACAGAAATATTTAATATTGTTATGGAATCAAAAAATCAAACTCTTCTGGTATAGACAAGATTAGTAGTAATATGTTGGAATCTGTTATTAAATATATAAGCAAGATGTTAACTTTTTTAATAAACTGGTCTCTAACAGAAGGTGTATTTCCGGATGAATTCAAAATTGCGAAAATCATTCCAAAAGGTGACACATCGTCCATGGATAATTACAGACCTATTTCACTTTTATCAGTGTCAAAAAAAGGTAGTATACAACAGAATTGTCAAATTTTGTTCAAAATATAAAATTTTCTATGATGAACAACATGGGTTTAGAAAGGGTAGGTCGACTCAGTCACCATTACTTAGTTACCTCAATGAACTTTATGACAATTTAAATAAAAAATAAAAAGTGTTTTGAAGTTTTTATGGACTTAAGTAAAGCGTCTGACTTAGTCAATCACGTTTTACTTCTAGAAAAATTCAATAAGTGCCGCATTAGGGGGAAGCTGGGACACCGGATTGAGTCGTACCTATCCAATCGCAGACAGGTGGTAGAAATTGATGACGCTATATCAAGTGCTCTAACAATTTCATGTGGAGTACCCCAAGGCTCTGTTTTAGGACTACTCCTGTTTTTACTTTTTATAAGTGATTTGCCAAATATTGTTAATGATTATTTGGTAATTATGTCTGCGGATGATACTTCTCTTCTAAATTTTGAAGACAACTTACCTCAGTTGGTGGAGACCACGCTAAATAAAGTTAATAAATTTGTAGCAAAGTTTAACCAGAACCAATTACTAATAAATGAGAGTAAAACAGTTTTCATGCATTATACACCAAGACTGTCCACTTACAATGAAAGCCATCTACTTAAAATAAATGGCAAGTCCTTAGAACAGGTGATATCTACAAAGTTTTTAGGTGTACACATAGAAAATTCCCTTAACTGGGAACATCACATTGATGCACTATGTAAAAAATTGTCTCCCGTTTGTTTTGATCTATACAGGTTGAGGAATATCACGAACATAGAAGTTTTGTTGTCTTATTATCATGCACACTTCTACTCACGATTAGTTTATGGTATTGAATTTAGGGGTAGTTCAAGTCATTTTGAAAGCATTTTCAAAATTCAGAAAAAAGCAATAAGGAATATAGTGGGAATTAGCAAGATAACATCATGAAGGAGATATTTTAAAGAAATACGAATTTTACCGCTTGCTGGTATATATATTACGGTTATTATCCCACTCACTAAATTGAATAATGAACAATTCTTAACAAATAATTACAATCACAGTTACAACACACATGGCCAAGATAATTTACTAATTCCTGCTCATTCTTTGTCCCTATATGAAAGGAGTCCTAAGTACATGGCAATAAAACTTTATAATAAATTACCCAATCATGTGAAACATATTAATAATATAAAATGGTTTAAAATAGAAGTGAGGCAACTACTACTTGATAATGTTTTTCATGACAAAAATGAATATTTAGATTTTGTGTTTTAAATGTTGATTTTTATACTAATAATGTGTATGTGTATGTTATATATTATTTTATTTGTAGTATTCATTTTTGTATGTTCTAGGTTATTGACGAATCCCATATCATTTTTTGTATTGGTCAAATTGACAATAAATTTATTTTCCCGGATTATCCGATACCGGACAGTCCTCTCATGGCCTCCGACGTCTCACAGAAGTCGCACGGCGCATGAACTACAACCACTCCCCACATCCCGCAGGGTTAGTGACTGTAGATACCAGAATCATGTGCCCTAAGCAGACGGAGAGAACCCAGAATGACCGCCTTCTGCATTTGGCCTGCCAGCCACTCGGCTGATTTTTGGCAGGCCGGTATGATCTTCAGTTCCGAGAGCAGCGTAAGCTTTATCCTTCCAAGCACACCGATTATTAGCACAATCATTTTGACTGAGTAGCCTGTGTACAGCACTTGGAGCTCGTACCGGAGATCGCGGTATTTGGTCAGTTTCTCCTCCTCCTTGAAGGTGATGATTTTCTTCGCAGGTGCCGAGAACTCGATGACATACATCACCTTAAGTTGATGGTCGAGGAGGACTATGTCAGGCTTGTTGGCTTGGATTGCCTGGCCGGCATTTCTCGTTCTCGACAACGGACTCAATATCTCCGGGGATGTAAGGCAGCACTGGTGTCTGGTCTACCCCATACGAGTGCTTTAGATGGTAGTATAGCACTCGTAACGCCGCGTTATGTTGGCGGATGTAGGCCGAAATCGCATATATGGGGCATGCAGAGAGTAAGAGCATGAGCGATTCCAGCGCCTGGCGGCAGGTCCTGCAGTTAATGTCAGGAACCTCTACACGCTGCTAAGGTAGACCAAGGTGTTGAAAACACCATTCTGGCAGGCCATAATGAATCCCTCGGTCTCTGACTTAAGCCCGGCTGACCTTAAAAAGGCGAATGTTAGCCTGGTCGATAAACCCAGCGTTTCTATGTTCTTATAGAAGACACCGTGCTAGGGTTTATCGACATGCTGCCGAAACAGTTTTTCCTGTTCAGCAGCTCTGAATCGGGATTTCAGACGATTTGGCTGAAGTTCTGTGACTGACTCTACATCGGCACCTCGCCGGCCACCTCGCCCGATATCAAATGCGAAACCGAGTTCATCTGCGGCTTTTTTTGCTGCCTTGAAAAATCCTGCTCCCACTCCTACAGTTTCATGATGCTTTACAAACCGTAAGAGGGGATGTTACATGCCATGCTCAGTACTACTTTGCCATGCGTACAGTACAGGCTCGAGAGTCCTCGTCCCCTCCGTCAACGTGGGAGGTACACACGAGGAACGGACGATCTAGGATGAATACTTCTGTGAATATTCATCATCTTGCAGGTATCTCTATCTAATTGGCGCAACTCATCCACAGTCCACTTTACTACTCCGAGGGAGTAGAGCCAAAAGTTCGGCAGACCAAATCTTTCGGAGGCGGTGTCTGTATTTGCCGCGGAGAGAATCCTTTAGTTGTGTTACATCCTGATATGCCTTTGTTGCACACCCAGGTATGTATAGGTCTCTCCGGCATCCAGATGTCTTAGGATGCTTCCATCTGCGAGCTGCGCATCTTCAGAGAATTCCCCGCATCGTCCTCTCTTGAGGTGGACTGCACATTCGTTCAACCCTGAACTCCATACCAATCGCCCACGTGTATTCTTCGACCACCCTAAGAGCGTTTTGTAGTTCGCGCTCTCCAGAGGCATAAAGTTTAAGGACATCCATATAAAATAGATGGGTGGCCTTATGCCTCCGGTCGCTGGGTGGTCCACATTGATATCCGCGGGTTTGGCGGAGCCCAACTGACAACGGCAGCAGTGAGAAGCAGAAGAGAAGAGGACTCAGAGAGTCACCCTGGAAAGCCCCTCTCCTAAATGCCACCTGCTCTATCGGGACCCGCTGTACAACTGATGTTATGGTGAAGCGAGTCTTTCAGAGCGGCAGCAGCTGTTCTATGCACCTCACTATTGTTATTATTATTATTATGAAAATTTTCAGTCTATAAATTTCTTATGCTATAATTGCCTTGGGAGCCTCAAGTAACAGTATAAAAATTTTGAAGTTACAAAAAAAAGGCGTAAGATTTATTGCCGAATTAAATAAACGAGATAGCTGCAAAACTTTGTTTAAACAATTGGGAATATTAACGGTACCATGCATTTTATTATTGAGTCTACTAATGTATGCCAAAACTGGATTATGCACTGGTACACTTAATAATCACCTTGCATACAACACATGAAATAACACAACACTTGAAATACCTCTATATACGTTGACAAAATATAGACAAAGTCCAAAATACTTGGTTATAAAAGCATATAATCATTTACCTGCTACGTATAAGAATTTGCAAATAAAATATTTTAAAAGAGAACTTAAAAAAATTGTTAATAAATAAGTTATTATTCTCAAAATGAATATTACGATGATAATAGTCTAAGATTGTTATATCATTAAATTTTATTTTATTTACTCTTACAGTAAATTTTTTTTCCACACTTCTTTTGTAATAACACTTTTTACAATTTTATTGCATATATCTTGAGTCTTTTAAATTGTGTACTAATTTACAAATATTTTCTACATATTGTATATAGGTGCGATATATACGTTTTTTTTTTCGTTTTTGACTTAGTTCATTTGTGTACCACTTCTATATATTCTGTTTTATTGTTAAAACTGTGCTATTGTATCTGACTTGTCCCACATCATGTAATATGATCAGAAGGATTAATAAAGTATTATTATTAAATGTGACGTCACATAACTATGTAACCTAGTAAAAGAGTTATGGTGACACACTGGTCTAATTGCGAGTTGACATGATGGTGACTGCCACACGTAATTTACAATTCTAATAGTGATTTGTGCAGTCAAATCTGTGCTTTTGTAATATACAGGGCGTTTCAATGAGGACTGCCTTACTGGTGCAGGGTGATAGAGGACCTAGCGTTTCCCCATTTGTGTTATGCGAAATTTGTTAGTTTCGTTTCGAGTTATTTAGGCGTTCGTGTATTTTTAGCCACACTCCGGTTTTGCCCACAAATTTCGTCATTCTGGCTTAACGATTAGTATTAGCATCATGATTTTTTTTTACGAACATAATCCAATAGTAGGCCTACCATCCTAAGAAATATTTTTTTATTGGAACCAAAACTATTTGCCCAAAAAAAAATCTTAACATTTTATTAAAAAAAAAATTATTCTTTAATTTTACAAGAATCTGATGAAAAACAGAAAGAAAAGTTTTTAAAATGGTTACTGAATTTTTTTTCTATTTTTTTATTTTTCACTAGAGTTGTAAAGTTAAGATATAATTTTTGTTTTAATAAAATTTTGAGACTTTTTTTTGTCCAAATAGTTTCGGTTCCAATAAAAAAATTTTTTCTCAAGATGATAGGTCCACTATTGGACTACGTTCATAAAAAAAATCATGATGCTAGTACTAATAGTTAAGTCAGAATGACGAAATCTGTGGACAAAAATACACGAAAACCTAAATAACTCCTAAACTAACAAATTTCGCATAACACATATGGGGGCAAATCGATGCTTATTAAAGTTAACCTATCACCCTGCGCTGGTTGGTCCGTCCTCAGTGAAACACCCTGTATACTTATTTTTATTTTTTAAACAAAGAAGGTTTAGACTCATCTCCATAAAAGGCAATGGCAAAAAAGTTAAAGATACACACCTATACACGGAATTAAGAGGGAATCCAGCATCTCCGGGAATGTCAAACCTGGATATCGCCAGAGTCTTCATCTCATTTTGAGCTTGATTTTTGCTGCCACACTTCTGCAGTTTCTTTAGGCATTCAGTTATGTACAGAGTGATGTAAATTAGTAGTCTATCAGCCTCTGACTGAAAATTAAAAAAAAAAAAACAAAATTGGAAACAAATGATCATTTATTACTAGACAATTTTCCATCAAACCATAGATACTTCAAAGTAAGGTTTTAAAAATTGTGATTTTTGTGGATATTGCTATGTAAGGCCAGATACACAAATATATAATTATAGCATTGGGCACTTTTTATAACATCATAAACTATTACCATGGTTTAAGTTTCCCTAAAATCTTAGTAAATAACAACATAAAAAAAAAAATATATTTATAATAATGAAGTCACGCAAGCAAAAAAAGAAATAAATGCTTTACATATTATTCTTGACCAAAATCTGCCAAACAGTAATGACATAAAGAACATTCTAAAAATAAAAGAATATGAATATGAACAACTACTCTTAGATATAAAGAAAGAAAAAGTTTGTAATGAAATATCAAATTCATAAGACTATATGGAAAATTGTAAATGAAAGTAGGGGAAAAATTAAATCGAAAATAAATCAATGTTCAATATCACCAGATAATTTTAACCACTTTTTTACTGAAGTAGCAGAAAATATATTAAAGAGAATACCACCCTCAAAAAATAATTACCAACAATACTTACATAATTTTAAAATTAATA
The DNA here is from genome assembly GCA_029963845.1 of Rhamnusium bicolor. Taxonomy (NCBI): domain Eukaryota; kingdom Metazoa; phylum Arthropoda; class Insecta; order Coleoptera; family Cerambycidae; genus Rhamnusium; species Rhamnusium bicolor. The sequence goes on from JANEYF010001675.1 coordinate 282,714, forward strand.
ACAAAAATTTATTCTTTTTCTATCCTGCTACAGAAGCTGAACTAACACATATAGTCAGAAGTTAAAAAAATTCAAAATCCGCTGATATATATATCACCATTCGGTTAGTATGTTTAAAGATAACAAATATAGCCTCACTCATTGCTCCAATTACATACATGGTTAATTTAATAATGGAATGTGGACAATTTTCTGACAAATTAAAGATAGCAAAGATTATTCCATTGCTAAAATCTGGGAATGTAAATAATGCCTCAAATTACAGACCAATTGCATTGCTTCCCATTTTAGCAAAAATTGTAGAGAAAATTATTGTAATTAGATTGACAAATTACCTTGTGTCAAATGATTATTTTTCCCCAAGGCAGTATGGGTTCAGACAAAATTGAAGCACGTCAGATGCCATACTTCAGCTAGTAAATTTCATGTGCTGGTTTCCGAAGAAAACAAACATATCCTAGCCATTGTCATTGACTTAAGTAAGGCATTCGATTGTGTATCACATGAAGTATTACTAACTAAACTGACCTACTATGGTTTTAGAGGAACTGCACTAGATTTGATGCGCTCTTATCTTTCAAATAGATACCAGTCCGTTCTATTCAATGATGAGTTAAGTTCAAGTTTAGAAATTAAACATGGAGTTCCACAGGGAAGTGTTCTTGGGCCATTACTTTTTTTTAATTTATATAAATGACTTCCCTACATCAGTTTCTTTAATGTGCTTTTTGCTGATGATACTACATTGGCTCTAAATATAACAAAAAATGTAAATCTAAATACTATCAGTGAGGAAATTATTGAGATTGCCTCAGACTGGTACAATGCAAATTACTTATGTCTAAACAGAGATAAGACACAATCACTAGAATTCCAACTAAAGTCAGAAACATCTGAAGTTCATATTATTACCCTGACTAAAAAATTGTCATCTATTATATATGCAATAAAGAATATTAAATACAACGTTAATATGGAAGCAGCTCTAATTAGTTATCACGCTTTATTCCAGAGCAACATGACTTATGGCATAATAAACTGGGGAACTTCTTGTCATTCCCAAAAAATTTTCATAATTCAAAAGAGCTATTATAACATTATCTGGTATTGTACATCATGATAGTTGTAAACCATGGTTTATACACTTCAAAATATTAACCCTTCCATCAGTAATTATATATTCCAATCTAGTTCATGTTAGAAGTAATCTTGATAAGTTCATCACAAATATGGAATATCTTAATCACTTGACTCGTTCGAGATCAAATTTAGTCATACCACCTTACAGATTAACTAATACAAACAAAACATATATTGGTATAAGGTTATTCAATAAATTACCAAGAACTGCGAGAGAGGCACCATTAATAAAATATAAATCGATTATAAAAAAACATTTAATTGGAAAAGCCTACTATGATATAAATGACTTTTCTTTTTAATTAACTTTTAAACTATTTCTTCTTTTTTAAATCTTTTTTAAATATGTATGTAAATGTAAACTTTTACTTAAAAAACATGCACAGTGGAATTTAACATGTTTGTTTGGCTTGCTGTGGTGGGTTTCTATCCTTATTTTATACCTGCAATTGTGTTTTCTTTGTGCTCACTGTCCAAGGCAAGATATTAAAATAAAGGAAAATATGCTCAATAGGTAGATGGTATAGGCAGACATATTCGATTCTACATTATGGTACTCGGATTCGACACTCGATGCCATCAGATGGTGAATTTGTATTTATATGTTTTAAACCTTGGTACTCGGTAATCGAATAATAAGTATACGGTTCTCAAAAGTATTCGAATACCAAGTATTTGATTCTTGAAAGTACTCAATTCTGTCCATCACTAACTGTAACATTCCAATATAAAACTATTACGAATACATGAAGATTGCAAATAACACCAAGGCAAACAAGTAAGTCAGTGCAATCTGTTCAGGTAACCATGAGAATCTCGAACTCTCGTCATTCTAGAGCTGTATCAACACAGAAACTTATCAAGCAACTCGGCGAATTCCTGTATTCAGCACTTTATTGCAACAATTTAAATAAATGTCTGTCAAACTGTAGGGAGAAATATTATATATTTTAAGAGAGGTGAGTCGGAAGCGTATCAACTGTATCAACGAAACAGGACCCATTAGGTGAGGGGGGGGCTCACCCGTCCTCTATACAAACAGATATAGATTTAAAAAAAAATTTTTTTTTTATTACTTGTCTAATTTTCACTTTACTTGTTATTTTTACAACTAGTTTCATCTTATTCAAAAATTTCAAGTAAACTAAATTATACACAGATTTTATTTTCATTTAAAAATAAACTGAATTGAATATAAGGATGGGTCACTTTACGGTTGATCATATAATTCATAATTTGTACAGATCTTACATCTTTAAATGTGGGGGTTGCTGAAGATAGTAAATTATATTATGGTGTGATTTTTATTAACAGCATTAGGTTATCTGAACAAGTTTAATAACAGAGAATTATTTAAATCTATTTGGTCGTTTAATATGTTGTAATTTTATTCCTATTTAATTTATTTATTTTTAGAGCTTCTAATAAATTAAGTTTTTACTTTTCCTACAAATATGTATTATTTTAGGTTGATGGTCATCAGTTATTGTATGACCAGAATCTGTTAGGTGTTTATAAAAAATTGGAGTGTTGTTTTTGTGTGTGAATATGTTCTTTATATCTAACTCTGAACGATTTACCTGTTTGACCTACATATGAGGCGTTACATTCTCGGCAATCTAACCCATACACACATTTTATAGAGATATCAATTTTTTGTTTTGCATTGAAAATATATCTGCTTATACATTTGTTAGAACTAAATGATGTTTTAATATTAAATTTGGAAAATGTGTTGCTAATTGAATAAGAGAGTTGACCTGAATATGGTAATGAAATGTATGTTTGACCTTTTTTCTCATTAATATTGATGTAAATTTCTTTTCATGAACATTTTGTTTTTTGTAGATTAGATTGTGGATTATATTTTGAGGGTACCCTTTATTATGTGCTAAAAGTCTTATTTTGTCTAGTTCTTTTAAATCTATCTCGGATAAGGGTAAGCTGAAAGCTCAGTGTGTCATAGATTGATAAGTGGCTAATTTGTGGGAGAGAGGGTTATAGGAATTAAAGGGGGATAGTGGCGTGTGTTAAATTTGTTTGCGGTAAATATTATAGGAAAATGATGTTTTATATCTTTTTATAGTTGTCGAGAAAGTTTATTGATTTATTATTGTTCTCTGTTTCTAATGTAAAGGTTATATTATTATGTATGTTATTGATATAATCTGAGAGTATTTTTAATTGTCTGTCTGTCCCTTTAAAACCTATTAGGATGTGATCAACATACCTGTACCAAGATGTTTTCTTTTTTTATATATTGGAGAATTCAATATAGTTTCTTCAAGATTATCCATGAATATATCGGATAAAAGGGGGGCTAAGTGGCAACCCATAGGGAGCCCTGTTTTTTGAATAAAGATGTCCTCATTAAATTGGAAATAATTTTGATCTAAATACAACTTGAATGTTTGCAGTATTTAATTTTTTAATTTTGGGATAATTTTGTATTTTTCTAGTATATTTGAAATTAAAGGAAGACATTCGAAAGGAGGGATATTAGGAAACATATTGGGCACATCAAACGATACTAATTTTATAGAGTTGGAGTCGATATTTAGGCTGTTTTAACTGTCAAGTCTAAGGAGTTGTTAATTGTATTTTTGGGCTTAAATTTTGTAATAGATATAAACTCGTTATTAAGTAATTCAGATAACTTACGTGTCGGTGCATTTGTGTAGAAAACTACTAGCCTAATGGGTTTATTTTCTTTGTGTATTTAACTAGGCGATACAACTTTGGGGATTCATAGTTCATATGTGTAAGTCTTCTTTTTTCAAATTCAGAGTGGCATAAATATTCAAAACTTTGTATTAAGGACCTCGTATCTTTTGCTAATTTGTTCATAGGATCTTCGGTTGATTTTTGTAAATTTTGTTCATCTAGGAATTTCCCAGTTTCATTGATATATTGTTTCCTGGAGAATAACTGTAGTATTGCCTTTATCTGCTTTTGTTAAAATGAGTTTAGTGTGATGTATTTTTTCTTGAATATCTTTGATTGTGGCTGTATGTGAGGGGCTCGTCGTTTCTGTGAACTTGTTTATTTTCTGTGCTATTTGATGTTTTACACTTTGGAATTCCATAATGGTTTTATTGTTGTTTGTTATAGCTAGTTCTGCATTTAAACCTAGTATTTCATTTTGTTTTTGTATGTTTTGTGGTTGCGGTATGAACTTTGGGCCTAAATTTAAGAGTTTCTCTTCAGTATTAGTGAAATTTGTATCGGACAGGTTGACGAATCTTGGATAAAATTTAATATTTTTATTGAAATGGTTTTTTGCTCGTTTCTCTTGAATTCTTGGTAAATGTTAATCTTTTTCAATTGTGTTTGGTATTTTCTATAGATCGTTTCACTTACTTGGTTTCTTATTTGATCTTTAGAAACATCAAATTCTATTGGATGTAATTTATATGTAATAGTCTCAAGACTATGGCACTAACAAATTTTGTCAGGTTTTGATTTTTTACGATACCAGCATTTAATTTCTTCTTTTATCCATGTAGTTTTTGCTACTTTTATTGATTTCTGGGCTGCCAGTGTTTTTAGTTTTGAGAAAATATTCACGTATTTTGAAGTTATGTTCTGTTTGAGACACTGTTGGTTAAACTATATATTTTGAGATGCCACACTTTGCTTGAGAAATAATCTGTAGTATAGTTTCATCTGCGTTGCTTGATAGGCCGATTTCAAATAGTTAATTGAAGATAAAGTTGTGTTGTGAAACAAATAAAGTGAAAATTAGACAAGTAATTAAAAGTGTTGAAAATTTTTTTTTAAATTAAATGGATTTTCACAAAATAACTTCATTCTCAATCAACTATTTAAAACAGATTTAGGTCAAAACATAAATTATTATTTTTCGTGATTTGAGAATAGTTTCCTACATGCAATATCAAAAAGGATTGTTTGTTGAGATCATGGGCATGAAATGAATTTATGTACTTACTTTGATTTCGTACGTTCGAAAGAAAACATTAGCTTTAAAGTAGTACAATGCTTCATCAATAATATCCTGATCATTGTTATGCTGAGGAGCAGGGCCTCGAAACTGTGTTCTAAATGGTAAAACGGCAGTGTTTCCTATTATCTGGGGTGCTTCCAAGAAACTTGAATGGTATGCCTGAAAGTATAAACAATTATTTGGTGCTTACAAATACGTAATCATAGTTTGTGATCGGAAATGTGTTCAGACAGAAAAGATGGGTGTTAAGAATTTTTTAAAAAATCGGACGTTCTGCAACAAGAAATTACAGAAAGGTGTTTTCTAAAAGTTTTAGTTATTTCGCAAATTTTAAATTCCATTACTTTTTCTCATTCTATTTTCTAGCATTGGCCTCCACCTAACATTTTTGGACTTTAGAATCTGCCCTCAAAATATTTGTATCTTCTTATCATTCCAATATACTTAGCTGTAAGTTTATTTAACTCGTTAAACCATTAAGTTAGCAAACCTTTAGACAATCTCTTAAAATAGAAATAGATTTCAAGTCGCTATTTTTGCTGTGTTTGTTTGTTTTAATATGAAATCTATCTCAACCTACTTATCAATTTTTTTTCACATAATTTGACACACCCTCTGAATATAACCTATAAAAGTACATGGGTCTTTCAATATTGTCAACAATACAACGAAACATAATACAAAATTTACTTACAGGCATTATATAACTTATAATAATACTCTGGTTTTTTAACAATCAACACTTATTTTATTTATTATAGGAAAAATTATTTAATGTTCATAAAAATCTCGATTAACCAAACAGCTAAATTGACATATAACAGAGGACTTTTCGATTTATTATTTATAACCTTATTAATAATAAGGTTATGGATAATGAATCGAAAAGTCCTCTGTTATATGTCAATTTAGCTATTTGGTTAATAAGGATTTTTATGAACATAAAATAATTTTTCCTATACCTAATAAATAAAATAAGTGTTGATTGTTAAAAAAACCAGAGTATTATTATAAGTTATATAATGCCTGTAAGTAAATTTTGTATTATGTGGCGTTGTTATAATAAGTTATTATAAGTTGGTTTTGGACGCAAGAATATCTCAAACAAAATTGACAAATTCGTGATTGAATAGGTGTTTTCCTTTTACCCTATCTTTGCTAAACTAAGGTAAATCTCATATTGCATTGACTTAGGTCCGGTTTTTCAATATTGGGTTAGCTAAATTATCTGTCGGCTAGCGACAATATAATTCACCCATTTCACACTAACCGATGAATAATTTTGCTACCTGCTTGCTTTGGGCATTCAAAAATCGGGCCTTAGGTACATGCACTAGCACTTTTATGAATTTTAAAAACTAAAACTGACAAACATAAGCAAAGATTATATATATATATATATATATATATATATATATATATATATATATATATATATATATATATATATATATATATATATATGTAGTATAACAAAATTATTTGAAAAAAAAATTTTGATATAATTGATGAAAAGTAGAATAAAAAATAAAAAATAAATACAAGGAAAGTAAAAACTTTTGAAATATTATTGAATGCAAAAAATGAAATAATACTAAAAATTACAAATGAAAAAATTTTACAAAATAAGAAAATAAAAAATTTTACAAAAAAAAATTGAAATTCCAAAACAAAAATCAAATGTGATAATACAAGTCCCCAGTGCAGAGGAATTATTTAATATCGGCAATACACATATCAAAATCAACTGCGGCCAAACCCACACTCCCTACAACTAACAACAAAAGATTAATAATATAAAAATGAATTGAAAAGACATAAATTTAAACCAGCTCAATAAAAGATGCCATTCTACAAGCACAAACAGCCTTAAAATAAATGAAAATAAGACTGGGTAACCCCAAGATGAGGGGAGAAACCGAAAAAGGAAGAGTAAAGCTATTGGGAAAATGACGAACAAGACATTAAACTTTTCAAAGCTAATTTCATTACATTACAAGACTGAAACCAGAAACACAGCCCGAGACAAAGAGGGCCCTAAGAATAAATTACCAGGAGCTTTAAGAAATCAAAACGACAGATTTAAAAATATGAAAAGGACAATATGTCAGGACACTTTAAGAATGCATGGAGACGTACGTTGCCGAGGGGAGCCTTAGTCAGTTTTAGTGAAAAAGGATTGCGCAACAACAGAGAACGAGCGAATCCATAAACACGAAGACAGATTGAAAACACTTGAATACAATAAATTGCTTAATATACATGTATAACCATATTAAGACAGTTCAATAACAAATTAAATGAAATTGAATTGTTTATTCATCAACATAAAATAGACATTATATGTATTTGTGAACATTGGATGGAAATCGGGATATTGAATGTGTTTTTTTGCCTGGATACAAACTTGTCTTATTTTTCTAGAACGCTCTCATACATGGTGTCTGCAATTTATGTCAAAAATGAATTATTTGCAAAAGAAATTTTGATGATAAAAAACCTATCTCTTGAATGTAATGTTGAGATATCTGGGATAAATTAACAATTAATAATGTCAGTATAGCTGTGATAAATATTTACAGGCCTAGCAGTGGTGATATTGAAATCTTTGTAAATTGTGTAACGTCAGCTTTAAGGTTTATTTTTAGTAAATTTAAGTTCATAATTTTATCAGGTATTTTAACATTAACTTTGAAAACCAAAATGATTTACATACTAAGATGTTAAAATGACATATTAGAATATTCCAACCATGTAACTACTGTTGAGCCGACACGATATTCACTAATGTAATGGCTTCACAAGATCAGTACTATAGATTCCTTATTACTAACATTACTGTAGAACACTATACATCTACTATAGTAAATCCTAATTTAAGTGACCATTTTGCTCTATTTTTTCACTGAATTTGGGAGAATGCTCTAAAAATTATAATCTTAATGTTCACACCATTTCAAATACGTATACAACAATCAAACATAAACAATAACTTACCTTTAGTAAAAAGACGGAGTGAATTATTTAGAAATTACTAGACATGCAACAATTTTTAACAAAGTAAATGTCTTAGACAGTAGTTTCCATTTTACTTTAAATAAAAAAAAAAAAACTTTAATTGGTATTCAAATGATTTGAAGGAAATTAATGAAAATTTGAATAAACTCTTTATATGTCTGTCTCCTTCAAAAATTAAAAAAATTAATACAAAACAAACAAAACAAAATTAAAATAGCAAACTTCTTTACAAGGAAAAAAATAATCACCAAAAGGTAAAAAGTCTTGAAAATCAAAATGAAAAAAGGAAAATAAAACAGAAACCACCAATAAAAAGGATGAAGTTAAGAAAAAAAATTGTCTGAATTTTTGCAAAGCATTTTTCTAGTATACAACAAAAATAAGTAGCACTTTGGTCAAAACCCTCTACCGGTACACTAGTATTAATCCCTGGGATCAATATTTGTTGATTACGTCATGAACATGATGTTCACATAATCAACAAATTGAAAAATAAAAACTGTAGTGGAATTATGACATTTCTCCCAAATTGATAAAACATTAGTAACTTAATTATGCCTAACCAATTTTATAAATTTATCATTACAAAGCGGTAAATTCCTACTTAATAAACTCTTTATATCCCGTTTTTAAAAAAGGTGACACTGGATATTGACACTACGGCAAATTCCTTACTGACTGAATTTCTAAGTCCTGAAAGGGCAGTATAAAAAATTATTGATTTTGTAGAAACAAATAATTTACTTACAGTTCTCAACATGGTTTCAGACCTAAATCAGTAAAACAGCAAGCTATCGATTATTAAATAATATATTCTGAACTAGATAGAGGAGATTATTGGTACTATATGTTTGACTGAGTAAAGCATTTGATACTATCAGCATGCCATATTTTTAAAAAAACAAATAATTTAGGGTAAGGGGAAAATTATTAGAATGGATAGAATCGTACCTAAAAAACCCGCATATATGTTGGTAAAAAGAAAGACGAATGTCTAGTCAACACCCAGTCTCACTAGGAGTTCCACAGGGTCTGTATTGGGACCACTTATTTTCTTACTTATATTAATGACCTCCTCAAAATAAAGTCAGTACGTTTGAGAAAAGTACGTCTCGGGAAAACCGAGAAGCACCAAAACTGAATGTACTTGGTGTAAATAACCCTTAATAACTAACAGTTTTTTTACTTCATATCAGGAAGGAACTCATGTTGATTTTCAATTAATAAATACTTCAATTTTCCAATACCGCCAAACTTCTTTCATAACTTTAACGTGTCTCTTGAATAAGCGTTTTTGCAAATGCAAATAAGTCTTGATGAGGCTTAAGTTTGTCTTTCTAGCCTGGGAAGTGGGTGGGACAGAGTTTTTTAAGCAAAAAAAGTATTCTAAGTGTAAAAGACTTACTTTTGGTGCACTGACCCTCTGAATGTGTACACTCGCCACCAAACCTAAGTGCCCAAGCATAGAACACAAAAACATACAGTACGTCACTCCCATTAAAAATTCTTAAATAAACTGAAACAAAAAACCTTAAACGAATGTTTCTATCAATAAGAATTTGTGTCTAGGCAAGACAAACATAATTGTCGTCTTATGTTAAGTAGGTATCAAATTTATTTATGAATTATATTAGTCTATTAATTTTAATGTATTTTAAATTTTGCTACTTTTATTTACAATTTTGCTTTACTTTATACCTTTTACAATACTTTTACAACCATGCTTTTATACTTTACAATTATACTTTTAATCATATTTATACTTATATGTTGTTCTCATTGTATTCCTATTACTTGACTTGCCTGTTGTACTTTGTACTGTAATTTTGGTTGAATAAATTACTACTACTACTACTACTATATATAATTTAACCTTTGACATATCTAAGTAACTACTTTATGGAACCATGCGTATTATAATACATCTAAGAAGAAACGTGTAATGCATACATTTTAACTTCTACGGCAACTAAAATCTGTTTTTGATAAATGGATTACGAAATATTGGTTACGCTCACTGCACTTTACGGTTACGCCAAACAAACACGAATACACTTCTTAGAGCCGGTTTATCAATGTTTGGTTAAGGGTCGGTTTATCAATGACGGGTTAAGTTAACTAATCTGACAGAAAGTGATTATCTAGAAGTTAAACTGTTTACCAATGTTCGGTTTAAAAGAAACTTATAGTCAATGTGCTGGATTAAGTAACTACTTCCCAGTAGTGGATAACGAATAAACTAAAGGATAGGGAGAATAACGCAAATGCAATACGAAAATAAGAGATAATCTCAATTCTTTTTATTTTCAACAGGTTATGAAAATGGATGATCTTGAATTAAGACTAATGAAAACTTGAACTTGCATAGAAACTTGGATAATGTCAATCAGGCTTAATATTCGCACTAAATTTTGCCTCACAGTATTACTAAAATTTGGTCTTCGTATTTTCAACTCACTTTGCTATCATTTTTATGAAACTATTTAATTTTACATCTACACAAATTAATGTTATATTGAATAACAAATATCGTATTATCCTTATTTATGAAATATTAAACAAGGGTATTATGAAGACGAAGGATAACGCAGCCAGTCACAAAGATTTTCTAAAATATTAGTGTAGACAATCTATAAACAAATTGTGCAAATTAAAAGATAATAGTGCGTTTGGTAAACGATTCCAAATTTAACTATCACTTTATCTGCTATATAACATTAATCTAGTACTAACCAAATATATTGATAAACCGGCCATAAAACGAATATAACTGTGTTTCCTTAAATCGGCTTTAAGCCCTGTCGCTGGCACAACGCGTCAATCATTTACGTATCAGGATGTTGTATTTCCCTCATTGCTACTTTGCGGGGAATAAATAGTGCTTAATTTGTATTGTTGACAAACTGTCTCTGACCATCTGATTTATTGCATCAGAAAGTGTTAGAGTTGTTGTTTTCGTTGTATGTAAATAAGTGGAGGCGGTAGCATATTTATTTCAAGGTGAACTATACCACAATAAAAAGCCACTATGGTATCTCAATCGAAAAGCTTCCGTTCTTACGCAGTGAAGTTTGCATCTTAAATCGACATGGAGTCGTTAGGTATGCGATCCATCGACCCCTGCCAGGGACTTGTCGCTGCGACAGCGCGTCAACCAATGAGGGCTACTGCTTTTAGGCTCACCAATTAGTGCCACTGGCGAGTATGGTTGCTGTCAAAAGTTATTGTTAGACGCGGAACAAGTTTATAGGGTTTTATTATAATTATTTCGTACACCAGCAAATAAAGAAACTTGTTAATTATGCCTCAGTGTTGTGCAGTTCCATTTTGTTCGGAAACAAAAGACGGACATATGCCTTCGAGAGACAAAACTCGCCTGAAACAGTGGTTGGTAGCGATTCGCAAGGATAATTTTACTCCTTCGAAACATTCGTGTGTTTGTAAGGATCATTTTAATCCTGACGATTATGCGTTACCAAAGAAGTCTACTACAGAATATCGTAAGTAATAATCATGCACATTCGTTGTTTTCATCATGCTCATGCTTGATATAACCAACTTTAATGACATAAGACACTTCTGATAAGTACAATAATTTTCCTGCTGAGCAAGTAAATTACTACTTTCGCCTTCTGCCATCATTGTGTTAAATGTATTTCAACTAATTTTTAGTAAAATTACTAAAAACTCGCGTTAAAAAGCCATAGTAAACATTAACATTCTCTGCCAAGGACCTTACCCTACACTAGCGCCTCTCGTGGTAAATTCAAGCGCGGTAGCCATCATTTGTACTGTATTGATTTGAAGCCGGCTTCAGTTATGTATATTTATAGTTTTTTAGGCTTTCTGTCACAGAACAGAACTTTCTGTGGAATTTGTTTTGTGTGGTTCTGTGTTTGTGCGCTTAACCTAAAAATGTACTTATTAGTTCGTTTGATTTTCACAGGAAATGTTTAAATGTGTAAATATCTGTTAATTCCAAAATTGTATATAATAAAATAACATAAGAAATGAGATATGCACAGCTTGTGATTGGACCAGCAGGAAGTGGAAAGGTAAAAAAATCTACAGATAAAACGTACTATATTAAATTGCAAATTTAATGTAGAGTAACTTTTAGTTTAAAAAATTTATTTATCGTAGTTGAAAACCATATTTACTATTTTTTTAGTCGACATACTGCAGTGCTTTAGTACAACATGGAGTGGACGTGAAAAGGAATATTGAAGTAATAAATCTTGACCCTGCCGCAGAACATTTTGACTATGAACCTCTGGTGGATATTAGGGAATTAATTCATGTACAAGATACAATGGAAGATGAGGAACTACACTTTGGTCCAAATGGTAAGTGATTTAAATTGCATCCTAATTTGAAATTAATCCAAAATTATGCAATGTTCCATTAATTTAACTTTCAGGTGGGTTGGTGTTTTGTATAGAGTACCTCCTAGAGAATTCCGATTGGTTACATGAAAAAATAGGCGACCAGGAAGACGACTACGTTTTGTTTGACTGTCCTGGCCAAATAGAGCTATACACACATCTAACGGCAATACGAAAATTAGTAAAACAGTTGCAAGATTGGAATTTTAGTATTTGTTCTGTGTTTCTTATGGACGTTCAGTTTATGACAGATGGAGCCAAATTTTTATCAGGTAAGGGCAGCAAATGTTGAAATACTATTTTGTTGCCGGTGGCCATTATCTATCTCCTTACGTGGGTAACTTTTTTATTTGCAGTTACAGAGTCGAGTTAAATTGGCAAAATTGGGCAGAATTGTGAGATCAATTGATTGCCGTATTGAGAATTGTGGTATGTTTTCAGTTTACTGAATTATACTGAAAAAACTGAAGTTGGTAAATTTTTTTAATGTTAAATAACTTAAAACCGTTAATCTTAGGAAATCCGTGAAAATTGTTATCAACAGATTTTTTTATGTATAATTCAATAAACCTATTGCCAATTTCATGGCTGACACGAGATATAACATAAACTTGCATTTTTTTTAAATGGAAATCATAGTCGGCTATGGGCTTATAAGAAAACTTATTTTTTCGTATTTCAAAGATATAAAGATTTGTATGTCCATTTAAAGAAATGCAGGTTTATGTTATATCTTGGAAATCGTGTCGGCCATGGAATTGGCAATAGGTTTATTGAATTCTACGTAAAAATATCTGTTGATCAATTTTCATGGATTTCCTAAGATTAATGGTTTCAAGTTAATTAACATTAAAAAAAATCAACTCTTCAGTTTTTTCAGTATAATTCAGCAACCTGAAAACATACCACAATTCTCAATATGGCAATCAATTGCTCTCACAATTCTGCCCAATTTTGCTAATTTAACCTCTGCAAATAAAAAAGTTACCCATGTAATGGGGTAGATAATGGCCACCCAGGGGGTTGGGGAGTTTCATATGGTTGCAAGTGATCACTGAAAGCCCATATTTTATTAGGAAATTCTACATACTTTTTGAGAAGAAACTACTGCTAACAAAGAATGGCTAAAGTAGAATGAGAGGATGATGAGGCTGGAGTTACATGCCACGCAGTGACGGTATTTGATGTCAAGTGATCTGACATTTAGTAGTGTCTCGCTTCTGTAGAGTTTTTAGGGTGATTGAAAAAATCTGACCTATTTAGTTGTATTAGTTTGCATATATTTATGTTTAGAATGCAATATCTAAACCTTTTTTTAGGTACAATGGCTGCGCTAAGTATTATGGTCAATTTGGAATTGCCACATGTAAATTTACTTTCAAAAATGGATTTGTTGAGCAAAGGGCACGAAAGAGGCTGGACAGATTTCTGGACCCGGATTCACATTCTATATTGGGTAATGTAATTTTTATTTTTGTAAATCCCATTGTTTTATAAATATAGATAAATTTGATCATATGTTGGTCGAAAAGATTTAGAATTTTCTGTAATATATATATTTTGCATCCATAGACCTCCAAGTAGTGATGTAATTATGTTTATTCGCAGGTTAGAAATACTATTAAATCAGCTTCCACCAAAAGCATTAATAATCTTGACTGGAGATTTCAGTATAAACTTTTTCTACAGGGCATCAGTAAACACTCAAACATTGTCTAATCTACTGACTTCCTTTAATCTACAGTGTCACGTTAATGGAGCAATACGAATTACTTCTCACACAGCTTCTATGCTAGACTATATAAGTACAAATATTGATAGTGCTGCTGTCAGTTGTTCGATTATTAATGCTGGACAGCCTGACCATGAGGCTATTCTTTGTAAGTTATCACTAGGGCTGTCGAAGACCAATAAGGTTAAAAAGCAACGCGGTAGACTTTTTACTAAAAATAATTACGATAAGCTAGCACAACTATGTTTGGAAGCGATCTGGTGTAAGGTTATTGATTCGGACAATCCCCTAGAACAATTTCATACAATGCTGTGTTATTTGTTTAACAGAGCTTTTCCGATCAGAACCATTAATCAAAAAAATAAAAAACCTTGGTTTACGAAAGGTCTAAAAATACCGTCAAAGAACATGCGTTCACTGCATTTAATTAGAAAACATGCAATGAATAATTTTAGTTTTATTAATTATTTTAATATGTACCGAAAAGTTTACAGGAAGACTATTCTAGTTGCTAAACAATTATATTATAGAAATAGAATTACTCGGGGCATAAACAAGAGAAGCATGGAAAATTGTAAATGCTCTTAGAGGAAAAGATAATAATTCCCCCGCAAAATTCTAAACTGAGCTGATGAAATGAATAATTGCTATTGCACTATAGCAAAAAAACTGCGTAATAAAATTACTCCAAAGGACGATCCTATCAAATATTTAAGTCATATCTCAGTACCTGAATCATTTTTTCTTACTCCCACCGATGTGCAAGAAATTAGGAATATCTTTAATGACCTCAAAAACAAGAATGCTAGTGGATGGGTGATATTTCATTAAAAATTTTCCAACAACTGCCAGATAATGTTTTGCACATTTTGGCTGATGTTATTGATATTTCTTTTGAAACAGACATTTTTCCATCATGTTTAAAAACTGCAGATGTTATTCCATTATTTAAAGGTGGAGACCATGACATGCCTTCAAATGATAGGCCCTTCTCGTTACTACCCACGTTAGCGAAAATAGTAGAAAAATTGATTCAGAAGCGAGTCTTAAACTTTTTAAATGTGCATAAACTACTCTGCTCAGAACAGTTCAGTTTTCAGGCTTCAAAAAATACTAATGATGCCATTTTTGTCTTTAGAGAAATTATATCTTGAACTTAACGAGGGAGATGTTGCCACAGAATGTTCTGTGATTTATCCAAGGCTTTTGACTGTGTGAATCATGGAATACTGCTCAGGAAGCTTGAAACTTACGGGTTTAGAGGAAGAACGCTGGATTGGTTTCAGTTATATTGTTCCCAAAAAGTGATTTTTAAATGATATATTGTCAACACAAAATATAGTGCAATCTAGTGTGCCACAAGGGTCCGTTCATGGCCCTACACTATTTTAATATATTTTAACGACCTTGCGTTTTTAAAATTGGAGGAAATTTCACTTTTTGTGATGTGTGTGATGTGGTGTGATGCTAATTTATTGTCTTTTAACATACCTAAAACTAATATTATCACTTTTAAATACAACCTAAATGAGGTATTCCTGGAGAATCAAGTTGTTAAAAACCAAATGGATAGTAAATTTTTGGGTTTGTGGATTGATAGTAAATTAAAATGTGAGAACCATATATCAGTGTTAAGCAATAAGTTATCTTCAAATTGTTATGAAATTAGAGTGATGTCGAATGAATTAGATATGGCTACCACAAGAAGTGCTTATTTTTCACTCGTAGTCTCACTTAAATTATGGCATTTGTTTTTGGGTCTGTTTGCAATATTTATTCAATAAAATTTTTGTTCTGCAAAAAAAGAGCTGTAAAATATCTGTGTAAGGCGAAAGTAAGAGACTCGTGTAGACCATTGTTTTTGAAGTTTGAAATTTTGACTCTGGCCTGTATATTTATTTTAGAGACTATATCTTATGCATAAAAAGTTTAAGCGTGATGTAAACACCAGATCCGTACATTATACACGTAATAGATTTAACATCACACTTCCTATTCCTTCATTAACTCAGACAAAGAACGAGTCTTTATGATAGTAAAAAGGTATTCAATCATCTTCCTGTAAATCTGAGGCAAATTTTAAATGAAAATAAATTTAGAAATGAAGTAAAGAAATTATTGATTAAAAAGGCATATTATTCACTGAATGATTATTTTCAAGATTTTGAAGTTGACTAAATTGTTTGTTTGCTCGATATACATGATTGTTTTATAATTAGACTAGATTAAAGTTTTATCTTTTACCAATGTTTTACATTAGGATTAAAAAAACATTTATATTTTTCTGACAATAAAGCATTTTGGATTGATTGATTGATTGATCGTAATAGCTGAAAGTGTTATTCTCGATATCGGTATTGATTGAGTAATTGACAAAATCTATCTTAATGATGCCAAAAATGAGAACTAGCAAGTTAGAGATATTGATTGAATACTTTTCAGGAGATGTTGAACTATCTGGCAACACAGCTTTTAATGAGAAGCATAGAAAACTTACAGAGGCCATAGGTAAACTGATTGAAGATTATTCCTTGGTACGTTTCATACCCCTGAATTTAAAGGATCACGAAAACATTGGCGATGTATTACTAACCATCGACAATGTTATACAGTTTGGGGAGGACCAAGATATTAAGACGAAAGATTTTGAGGAGGCAGATGATGACAAAGATTAGGTTGTAGTCATGATTTTTATTATTTTAATACAGATATTTTTACAAAATACCAGTTGTTTTTTTTTTTGTTTGTTTAATGGCAAGTATCAAACTGATTCTACCTAAAAACTTCAAATTAAATAAGAAAATTTTCCTTTTTCTTTTTGAAATATTCAATTTTTTTATGTAAAAAATGTACCTGTGACCACTAATTTTTAGACATAAATCGATTCCTTTTCATTAAAAAGTCTCAAAATATTAAAATTTATTATACTGTATTTGAAAAAAGGGAGAGCAATAAATCACTCAGATGAAGACTGGCAATGGGCGTACTACTGTTTCTCTTCACATTCATGGAGATTGGAAATTATACCAAAAAATTGGTGATATCTAGCTACAAAGAGCTTGAGCTAGATTCGAAATCAATTATTTGGCAAACATGCTATTATCCGTAAGCAGGTACTAACTGTAATACCGTGTGTCCCAAATTCGAACTCACCATTGTGATCTTGGAAACTATAGGAGCTACAAGGTTGGTTAAATGGGATGAGTTTTAGCAAATTTTATACTGATTCTAAATCCGTTAAGAAATTACGGCTATCTGACATCGTTTTTGGGATTTTCAAAAAAAAAAAAAAAAAATTTTGTGATTTCTCTTTTTGGCTGTAGCCAATAGCGGACAAATTTTAGACTATAACATTATTAGGGCACTTTTTGGAGACTAACATTTTGGTGTAGAAACGAATGTTCGATATTTTTCTCTTGAGGTATTCGAGGTAACTTTGGTTTTTCTTATTGCAGCCATATTGGATTTTTTTGTTTTTTCAGATTGCGTTTAAAAAAGAGCTTTCAAATGATATATCACATGCCGAGGAAAAAATTGTTTTTTCAAGGGACTAATTTAGGAAAAGTTATCCATTTTAGATTTATTTATTTACCAATTATAGATACAAAATTTGTACATTTGGCACGTCAAACATGAAAAAATGGACAAAAAATAAATGATATAATATTAAAATCAAAAGATTTTTGGTCTTTTAAAGAAAAAAATAAATATGAAACATTAAAATTAAACAAACAAACATCAATTAAAAGCAATCTTGTAAGGTACAATATGGAGATAAACTAAATTATACACTAAAATATAAAAACGCACTGGTAGATAAAAGAAATTAAAATGAAAGGAACTAGTAATTTTTGTAATCTAATGGTCATTATATTTGTTGAAAAAAGTCATTTACAGAGTAGAAACCATTTTTTACAAAAATTGACCTTTTCTTTTTTAAATTTATTTACAGGTAGGTCCCTCAAACTATGTGGCATATTATTGAATAACATAGCACAGTTGTAATAAGGTGAATCTTTAAAAAATGTTGTGCCATGTCCAGGGATTAGGAGTCTGTCATC